>JACXGJ010000841.1:0-103400 GCA_016801105.1 Esox niger | reverse complement strand
ACAACAACCACTTAGACCTACTGATACAACAACCACTTAGACCTACTGATACAACAACCACTTAGACCTACTGATACAAAAAACACTTTGACCTACTGGTACAACAACCCCTTAGACATACTGATACAATAACCACTCATACCTACTGGTACAACAACCACTTATACCTACTGATACAACAACCACTTATACCTACTGATACAACAACCACTTAGACCTACTGATACAACAACCACTTTGACCTACTGGTACAACAACCCCTTAGATATATTGATACAACAACCACTCATACCTACTGGTACAACAACCACTTATACCTACTGATACAACAACCACTTATACCTACTGATACAACAACCACATAGACCTACTGATACAACAACCACTTAGACCTACTGATACAACAACCACTTAGGCCTGGAAAAGCGGTTTCTGCATAGGTCTACCGAGAAAGTAAATAGGCCTACTGAGACAGAAGCTGCACTGACCCACAGAGACAGTAACTACATAGACCTTTTTGAGACGAAAAACACGATACAGTAACTACACAGACCTACTGAGGCAGTAATCACATAGACCTACTGAGACATTTATTACATAGGACATATGGTACAGTAATTACATAGACCTACTGAGACATTTATTACATAGGACTTGTGAGACAGTAATTACATAGACCTACTGAGACATTTATTACATAGGACTTATGGCACAGAAATTACATAGACCTACTGAGACATTTATTACATAGGACTTATGAGATAGTAATTACATAGGCCTACTAAGTCTGTAACTACATACTGTAGGCCTACTGTCAACATAAATTGCCACTTCATAACCAAGTTGGTTATCTGTATTGCATTAAAATACATCACATACTGCATGAAATGATGAATGAAACATAAGGGAAAGCAGCTTTTCTAAAGGAATGTGAGCTTTGGCTTTAAACAGATTAGCTTGGGTTACAAAGTGGCTGTTGTGAGTATGGACCTATGGGCATGTGGTACTGGACCTGTCTGTCACTCACTATGGACCTCTAGACCAGTAGAAATACCAGGTAAATATGGTGCTGTTGTGATGATTTTGTGATTGCCTCAACAGTAGCCTTAATTCCTGTGTCTATTGTAATTTATTTCACTGTATCACCTAGAGGGGTTATTATGATATTATGATAAGGCTGGAATACATATAGTTAAAAAATATTAGTCTACAGTATTTGAAATTGTATTTGAACATAATGCAAATACTACAATGAACAACATTTTATGTTGCCTGAATTATGAAACTGTCTTCTTTAAAGATTGTATTGTAGTTTTGTGCAGGAAGTAATTAAGCACTACTGCTTGAAAAAGATGCATTATCTATTTTTAAAAGTATTACTATAATTTATAGTTATAATTTCTGCTATATGATTTAACTTGCAAACTGCCATTCTAACAAAATCACAGTGTGCTTATGCTAGAATTAGTGTCTGGAAAGATCCAAAAGAAGCCTGCCAATCCTGCTAACCTATCTGTCCGTAGGCCTGTCTGTCTGCATAAATCATGAGAGGAAGAAAACAATGCCCTAGGTTGGATCTACCTGGTATCTTTTCATTTGAATCAGCTGAAATTATATTCAAAATAAAGACAAAATACTATGCTTATTCTGGCCATTATCTTTAAACAAATACACCATTAAGCAAATATTTAATGCTGTCTTCTTACTTTGAAGCATTATTTACATATGCACATTCCCGCGCGTATACAAGTAAAAACAGAAAAAAGCTTTAAATAAATAATCCAGTCTTTGAAAAACAGTTTTGTGAAATGTTTGTTGAACCCTCTATGATTCCAGATAGAAAGGGTCATAGAAAGACCCAACGTTGGTATTCCTGGACCCCAAGAAGGAATATTCAAAGGGTTGTACTGAAGTAAAGTGACATTTCTTTGAGATTATAAAAGTGTTTCTTTTCGTTGGTTTGCTACAGTAATCACCTGTGCTTACATTTCAGCCTACTTAAAGAGGAAACCAGGTTTATAACAGGAATGTCGTATCCCATTAATCTTAACCCTAGATTTTAGAGGAGTTATTAGGTTATCTGCATGTTTGTTTAGATTCCAAATGATTCACAGTAGTGTGTGTCCAAAGAGCTCTTTTCTTCTTTCATGTGACCAAAGTTCCCATTTAAGTGCCAATTGAACTCGGAAAGTGCTGTTGTTCAAAATGATACAACTTGTGGAAACTGACAGAAATAAATGTTGACATTTGGTGCTTTTGTCTCATATTCATCTTTTAAACACATTTTCATATATCCGAATTTTACTGCAAATTAACCATTTGGACTTGAATGTCCTAGTTCTTATGGAGGGCAATTTAAGGCAGTGCTTACCAAGATCTGCCTGGAATAAAATGATGAAGACTTTACAAAACTGAAACGCCACATGAAAACAGAACAGAACAATTTTCACAAAGGATTGACCCAAACAATGATCGACAAGATACAAGAACATAGAAGGGATATAAATAGGGAAAGTGATAAGAAACACAGGTGAGGGTAATGACAAGAAACAGGTGTCTGTGCTCTAAATGAGGGAGAGAGGGCTGTGGGAGGACGTGACAACATGTGCCCTCAATTTCAAAACCCAGTAAAACAGGAATCCATCGAAGTTCCTTAATATTGTGATATACTTAGAAATAGAATGTCAATGCAGATCTAATTGAAACGACTTAGTATCTTGTGTTTATTTTTTTATTTATGTTTCAATGAGACATTTAGTAATCCAAACAACACACTAAGTTGCTCAAATGAAACACTAAGTCATTCAAACAAGATACTCAGTTGTTAAAAAAGACTATTGGGCTTCTGAACATTTTAAAATCTGTATTTTTTTTATTTTACTAGTAAACAATAATCAAATATTCCTTTAATTGTTTATATCATAAATTCAGTGTTGTAAATATGACTTATATTTGGACAAGTCATACAAGATGTTGCGAATAATATAATTAAAGCCATATTGAGGCCATAGTAATAGTAGAGGACCTAGTCTGTTTAAGAACATACAGTTGGTGAATTCTGTCAGTATGAGACTAGGTTTGTTGGTTGCACATTACCTGTTAAAATGCTCATCAAGTCAAGAAAGTTCTTTATTCAATGGGTATGTGAGTTTGACCCGATGTGGTATCGTAAGAGAAGGACTTTTCACAGGCACACTCAAGTTAGCTATCCGGCACTGTCCATCACTGTCTAAACACACAGGCTGGGATGAAGCAGGAGCATAAAGGGCTTATTCTCTTTCTGACACAGTGAATGGGAATTTAGTTCAACAGTTCAATCTTTTACTTGCATATTTCACTTGATTTATATTGTACAAACATATTTTACTATCTACATTTCTATAATTAGAAAACATTGTTAATTTTACTCAGTGGTAACATTGTTTGTTTCTTAAACTTTTATGGAGATTTCTAGAAGGTTAAATGACTCCCTGAATGTCACGTGTTGTTCTGCTACTTACAACCTTATATTTTCTTTGTGGTCAACCATGCTGAACACCAGATTGAGCATTTGGTTAAAGCCTGAATCCATTTTAAGACAGCACATACAGCCATGTAACATGCAATTGTCAGAAATCAGAGTCAGAGAAGGAAGTGCTGCTAACTTTATATGAGTAAATATAAACAATTATGACAAACCTCTGTATTATATTTTAACTAGAAGAATGGAGGGCTGAATGCAGTGTTTGTCATTTAAATATAACCCAATAGGATTTATTGTGTTTCCAATATGATACTGTGAACTGAATTCTGTTTAGGTAAAATTAAGACAAATAAACTAGGAACTGAGAAGCTTGACATGACCACATCAGTCTTGAGGTTTGGGAGACAGTATTTCATGAATCACTTGTTTTTCCTTTTTCTACCCACTCTGTTGAAACATGCAAGAACACCTTTGATTGGGCTCTGACATAAACTGTTATTTTAGAAATTAGGGACACTTGGTAGCCTAGATAACAATGTTGATGGAAAGCATTAATCAATCTAAAACGCATCTTCATATAAAAACAGCCCGATACAGCATTCTTTTACCGTGTCAACCTTATCCTCAAGTTCAGGTAACACTACAGAGCTCACTGTTCTGGTCAGCATGTGTCTATTAATCTGAAGCAGACTGATACGGTGGGCAAATTCCCAAACTGCACGCTGTTCCTTATCTGGTGCACACTGCGCTAGGCAATATGGTGTCACTTGGATGCAGCAAGGGTCTGTGTGTGATGAGAGAAGAGAGGGGAGAAGACGATGGGAACTGGGAAGAAGACAGGCCACGATGCCTCAGACAGGAATGTCATTCTGTCTGAGCGCGTCATTGCCGAAGGGCAGTGGGAGAAGATGACCAGGCCAAGTATGAATATCATCCTGGGTTATTGGATCTACATTGGAAGAGTCAGGCTTCTGAAACGTCACAGTGTTATGGTTTCAGAAGATGAAGCCTGTGGTGGTCCAGTACTGCTGCAGCTGGGCTAGGAATCTGTCCTTAATTCCCCTCTTAAGAAAACCCATAAAAATATATATTCAAAATAAGTTATGATAATACATTTTAGATGCTACTACGATATTTGTGGCCTCTTTGTAACTAAGGAAAATAAAGTTGGGACCAATTCATAGGGAAAATGTTCAGAGATGTTCAGTCAGTGAGCTTTCTACTACTCAATAATTGCAAGGTGGGCGGGTCTATAGTCATAGCAACATAAATGTTAAGGTAGAGCTGATTGTCCGAAGCACCCAGTTGGGGTTGTACTGTAAAGACCCAAAGGAGGAAAGTGGAATTAAGATTTGGAGTTATTTTGGTTTAAGTTAGGGGTTAAGTTACCAGTTTGGGTTAGGAGTTACGGTTGGGTTAAGTTTATGCATAAAGTTTAGGTTGTTTTGTTAAGGCTGGGCGTAGGGGAAAAAGGGAATAATTATTTTTCTATTTCCTGCAAGGATAGAGAAAATATCATGTGAGTTTTTATTAAACTCAACACAACTCGGCCTGGTTGTCATCATGGGACAGACGATGGGTGGTTCACTGGTCCCTTAGAGGTTACTGGATAGTCATTCCCAGATGGGCTAGAGGGACGGTTGGATGGTGAGGTACGAAGGGGCACCCGGGGAGTGTGGCTGTACAGAGGATCCACTGTGAATTGCAGGTGGGTGGCCTGGTCTGAGGGTGGGGGTTGGTGGGGTAGTTGGATCTACCACGCTCCCCAGCTAGCTGAAAGGGGGGCTAAGGCTGCATCGGTCAAAGCTCCGTAGAAGCTGATATATGATCCTGTCACTGGAAAGTTTGCCAGCCAACCACAGCATGGGTGTGGACTTCAATAAACCAGTAGCAACTGCATTGGAAATGTAACAGTGGTGGCTCTACATACAAGTCACCTCAGGGAAAAAGCAATAGGCATTACAGTTGCCAGTGACTGTAAAGTCTATTTCAATTCAAGCAATTGAGCTATAGATTTGTATGTCACAACTAGCCTAAGCTAAGACTTAACATGTAAATAGCTACACACAAGCACTCACATACATCTAAAAATTAATGTAATAAAATTAAAATCATAGCAGTTAAATGTATAACATGTAAAATGAAAAATCACTTATTTGGAAAGGAGGGAAACACTTCACACAGATTTATTTAACTTTTTTTAGCATCCCGGCTGATGAGGGGCTGTTTGTTTCTAGCTGTTTATTTGAATTGAACTTCCTCAGTACACAGAAGGGGACCACCCATTGTATCCCATCTGGACAATGTTTGTGCTTACTGTCACCCTAGAAAGATAAAGATGTTTTCATTAGTTGCTTAGAAAAACAGTATTTTACCTCTAAATCAGATCAATGACAGAGACAGAAATGTAAGTAACTCTGTTATACTATATAAGTAAAGTGTATGGGTACTGCAGGTACACATGTTCAAATCATTGTTTTGTGCTGATGACGGAAAATACATAAATGTAGGGGAAGATATTACAGGCAAAAAAACGAACATATATTTAGCAGGGCAAAGCTGTTGCAGGCCTATGATTTTTTTACTGTGAGCCGGGCAGAGATGGTCACTTCCCACTGGAACCAGATCACATACTGTATTCAGGTCCTATCCTGAGCAAGGTATTTTTGTCGTTCCGTGTCCGACCCGTCCTCCTCCTTCGTTGTCCCTCTCCAACCCAACGTCTCTCCCACCCCTGCTCTCCCAACACAGCTCCTTTCATACCTCCCTCCACCTCATGTGGCTGGCCACACCCCTCCTGTCCTGTCCTGTATCAGCATGCAGAGCCGCGTATCTACTGGGCAGCATAGGAATACCAGCAGAAGAATTCATATGGATGTCTAGTCTTTACAGCGCTGGATTTATGGACGTTCTGTAGGTGGTATCTTTTCAGACATTGAATCAACATGACACGGTGTGAGTGAGAGGTATGCAAATTATTAACGTATGTTTGCGGTCACAATCTGTGACCGCTCCCTGACTACTGTTATGATCATGTATGATAGGAGAACATTGTGATGATGTTGATTGAGTACCTCACAACTAGCTGCTGTTATTTGAAACCAAACTACATGCAACTACATCCATTCAGTGTATGGACGTTATAGGAGTTGGTCCCTGAGTTGGAGGTTAATTAGAAAGACAGAGAATGTATTCTCTTTTCCTGATCTTCTCTGTTCACTGTATAGGCTGTAGGGAAACGTTCAATTTCACCATCGCATGGCTGGATGGCCTTTACCAAGTTTGGAATGTAAACACATCTTTACACAGTGACTTCATATAGAACACCTTTGAAACTACAATTGTTGTACAATTTATAGAATCAGCTGCATTTAAACATTTAATAGTATTATTCTGGTTTGGTACTTTTTGAATTGTTGCTGATGGCATATATAAAAATACTGATTTGTATATTTATGATACCAGTTATGAATGATGGCCAGAGTGCAGTGTTTTACAGTGGCCTCATCTCAGTTATGCCTGATTATATGGAAAAAGCTGATGGGTAAGAGGAATGTCTACATCAAGGCTGGCCAACCCTGTTGCTGGAGATCTACCATCCTGAAGGTATTTTTTCTCCATACCCCTTGGTGACTAACCTGAATAAGTTATTCATCCCCCAAAAATAATGCAACACCTGTGCTTAATTGGGGTTGGGAAGGCAACCTACAGGAAGGTAGCTCACCAGAAACAGGAATGTACAGCCCTGGTGTAAATGTATGAAAGAGTTAGCTAAGTGCAGGTCCCTCGAGACTTATGATTTAAATCTACACAAATCACATTCCTTTTATTAAGCCCTTTATACATGAGCAGTTGTCACAGTGCTTTAACAAAACACAAACCCTAACCCCAAAGAGCAAGCAACAATAGAGTTTATGCCCAGTGGCTAGGTAAAACTCCCTAATAGGGTGGCAATTTAGGAAGAAACCTACAGAGGAACCAGACTCTGAGGAGTGGCCAGTCCTCTTCTGGCTATACCAGATTAACATTTTAAAAGCACAAATTGTAATAATTAATAAAGGCATGTGGGGTGCGTCCAGAGTCTTTAAAACATCTATGCTAGCTGCATGACCAGGTGGACAAGAGCAGAGACAATCAGGTGGGATCGGCAATATTATTAATATGTTATCACAGCACAGTTTTCTCCGTTTTCTACATCTTCAAACCCTCAGTAAATCAGAACATCCTCGGGGCTGGGACGTGGCCCTTCTATTTTTACACTTACAGACCTACAATACATCCCTTTCACAAAGGATTTGCAGGATTTTCACCGAAATGTTATTAGGCAAATGAGTTCCAGCACATTTTGCATCTACAACAATTTCAGATGGCAATGTTTAACATTAAGGCACACAACTAATTTAATTTGCGTAAACATTTTAAGCTTTTTTTATCTATAAAATGTTGTGGTTCTCTCCCTGAGCAAGACAGTTAACTTGAATTGCTCCCAAGAGTGTTTTAGAGTCAAACAACAACGGCCAAACAATGAAATTATACAAATTGGTCCGGACTCAAACCCATGCTGTAATGGTACATGTGCCCTGGAGACACAGCTTTGACTGCTGGGCCACAATAAGCTGTAAGCCACAAGTGTTTTTAAATTGACATGCTTGTATAAAGAGGTGAGGGCTTTAGAGTATTTATTGGAGATGATTTAGAGCATTGTGGTGTGTTTTTGGGTGGGTCTATCTATTACCACTACAATAGCTCATACAAAAGTGTCTTCACCGCTACACTAATATTGTGACCAGAGAATACCTTAATTTCACTATCATCACGTTGTCAGAGTGCTGCACTGTGAACATGTCAATGCGAATATCAGTGAAGCAATAGCTGATATTTTCCTTGGTTTTACAATTCACAACTACACATCACGTAAATGCACGGATGGCAGGGAGGTTTGAACATGTTCAAGTTCACATGGGTTATATATTAACCGAAATCTGGACAATCTACACAGTATTTATATAATAACCTAGCCTAATAAAATGTTTAAAAAAGTACAAAAAGTCCACATGCATAATTTTTCATTCTGTTCTACAAATGCTACAAAATGCTACATCAAAATTAAATTCATGACTCAGTAGCATGACATATAATAATTTTTAATAGACTGCTTCGTGTGATAAAATGTATTCAAGGATAAGTAAAATCAATTTAATTGAGATTTGTTTGTGAAACATTTTAAAATAATTCTGAGAAATTGGTCTAGTTTAGCTATGAGCCAGCCAAAGAAGCTGATGAATACAACTTTAACAACAACAATGAAACTATCCATGAGATGTTAAAATATTCAAAGTGATTTGAAAATGAGGTGTACAAAAAATATATATATTTTTGAGACCAAATTGCCTTCAGCCCAGTCCAATTGCTTTTAATAGTTAGCAAGTAAGTTCTCTCATTTCTTCAGAGAAATCCTAATGTATGCTTCCACACAAATTTCTATTTCAGCTGCAGTACTGGCAATCATGTGTTGACTACAGTACTATAAGCCCTGTATTTTTGCTCGCACGCGCTTTAGATGTTCTTTTACTCCGCCTTACCCAATCCACTGGATAAAGCCATGCTGTTCTGTCTCAACCAACAATTATCTCTGTCTAATGCTGGGTCCCTCCCAGAGACCTGAGTGGAACACATGGTCCAAAAAACCATAGAACCACACGTCTGAGGTCACAGCAGGGAACCGGCTTGGTCCTTTTGTCTTGTTTTGGGTGACGTGATTTTTATGTTTAATTGTTAATTGAACCCCTCTTCAACCTTCCAAATTACATCCTACGCACATAAGAAAGCTCACTGGACTCCCCTTTCACCTGTCCTCATCTGATCATTTATATCCATCTTTGGAACCTTGCCCAATCTGCTGGGTTCAACATTTATTTTTGAAGTCGTTGGCTCAGGGTAGTCAACATGCTCAAACGAAGAAAGATATGGTGTATGGTGTCAAAATATTTTAAACCCTGAGACGTCACGTTAGCATTGCAAAAACCTCACTGTACCATGTGAATGCATGAGCTTCATCAGAAGAAAACATGACTCTGCGCATTGAGACCATTCAATTCATTGAATGCTTAGACACGCCAGTCCTACTCTACACAACTTCCTACAGCCAAATTTATTTTAAGCATCTGGAATACATTGGTCTGGAGCACATTGTTCTATGTTAAAGACAAACTGTTTCCCCCAAACAGAAGTGTTGATTTACTAGAGTTAGATAGATTTGAAGAGAATTTGCACTTAAATGTTACTGTTGAAGACTACTTCAAGACAATATACTTGAATGTTTCAAGCTGGCTTTCTTTGTGAATAATGTAAACAGGAGGTGGACATGCAGAGGCTTGACGCTCACATATTTCATGAAATTTGAGAGTACCTACAGTGCAACCTCTCTTCTGCTCTAGTGTTGAAAACAGTTGGGCATTATGTTTTCTAACATTGTACTTAGAAGGGGATGATACATGACATTACAACAGATGTAGATGTTAGTAAAGTCATCATTTACAGGGGCGGACAGGGGCATGAAGGGGCGTTTTACTGTCTTGCTAATATGACCAACCCATCTTAGAAAAGTCCTACTAACTTCTCTGCTACAACTATCAGCATAGATAGAATGCAACAAAAATGATTAATATAGTACATGTACAATATTGGTATACGAACGTTTTCTTTAAGTATGCTCTTTTTTTTGAGAAATGTGTAAAAACGGTCATGTCTGAAGCTGTCTACAAATGGAATGTAAGGTAAGAGCAAGAAGGCTGAACGTTCAATGACAAGTCCCATCTATCTCTGATCTCCCTAAACTGTACAAGAGTCCATCAGACAACAGGAACTTCCCTATAGGGATACACTGCAGCGAACAAGAAACAAGGGCTGAAGTACTTCACTCCTATTTGCTATTTGGGGTCAAGCCTCGGTTCATGTAAAGCACTTTTTGACAATTATTGTTGTAAACGTACTGTATATATTTTTTTATAATTACGGTTGATTGACTACATATACAGGTTGTGGAAGTGAACATCTTTGCAATGATTGCCTTCTCAGGCAAATCAATGCTGGAAAGGTAAAACATATTTGTAAATGTAGGTGCATATATCTTAAACTCCTACCCATGGTCTGTCCTGATCAAAAGTGTATCTCTGCCAGTAATTGCTGAGAACAGCTGTAGGATAAATATGAGTGTGCCTCCGAGTGCAGCCAACCATTATCTGACTGGCAGAAGGACTGGCCATGCCAGGCAGACATGTGGCTCCAAAATAAAAAGCAAGAGAAACGTTTTACGTATGTATGCATACATGCAAGGTATTCTAGCACCATTTCCATCTAAGACTGACAATGCCAGAAATAACAAAATTCTTCACTATTTGAAGAAAATGAAAAACTCAATACTAGGCAAATGTAGTCACCCGATAGTAAAGTGAAAAAGACAAGTGAGGCAAGCTAAAACGCGCATCTTACCTAACCATGCACCTGCAGGAGCGAAGGATTCCATTTTTTTTGTAAATAATAATTTCCCCCCAATCCTTTTTCCCTTACGCTTTTCTGCAGCACACTCAATCACTACACAGGCCTTGTGATAGAAGGTGGAGGTGTGACCCGAGGGCTGGAGGTGAGGGGCATTGCTGGAATGACTCAGCCTAGACATGGCAGAGCAGACCTGGGCAACACAGAGACAGGCAACAGCCCAACACTGGAGGTAGTGGACTACCAATGCGCAGTCGATGCCATGACCCTTGACCCCTACATGTTTAGGCGGAGGGGTTAAAGGCCAAAGAGGCAGCTGCACACCAACGGAGAGGCTGCGTGGTATTCGTACACTGGTGTAAATAGTTTCTGTAGCACAGAGGTAGTTATAACAACCACTTTCAGGACAAACATATAAGACTATGCAATTACCGCAACCATTTTTTGACAAGAAAGGGATTTCTGAACAACATGATTGCAGCAGCCCATCTATAAATGTGTAAGATTTGGTTTAATTTTGGGAAAGTTTTTCAGGGAAACGATTATGCCGGACACAGTAAAAATCCCTCCCTATTCCTGTGTGGAAAAAGAACTGTGTCTTTCCTCTAGGCAGTCATAAAAAGAATAGCTGCGCCTTGAGGGACCTCGCTTGAACATTCTAGAAGTTGGAAAAATCAATGTCAAACAGCATAATTCTATCAGAACAATAATCCTTTGGTTGTGTTTGTGAAGGTTGTCGGTTCCATAAAATTCAATAATATAGCATGTGAGTGCCTACCCTAAGAAATGTGTTATTTTAATATGGAGCTCATCTCTTTAAGTTTAAGAATTATTTGGCCTAGTGTTTTAAAAGGAGAACATATTATGTGGTTATGTACATACACTGATGTTAATGTAAATGTTTTACATGCATATGGGACACGGATGTCAAATGGATTCCACAGAGGGCATGATGTAAGCTGCCTTTTGTTTTTTCCTTTCATTTTGTACCTTATGAAGACCAAGATAGACTAGAGTAAGCCTTAGTAATTAGTGACCTAACTTATCAATCAAGGTCAGAGCAAAACTAACTGCAGACACTCAACCCTCTGTGAAACTGTTTGAAACCTCTGCCGTAAGAGGATGAAACATTTCCTTTTTTGTTGCTCTGATATTGAATTCAATTTTCTCTTAAAAGGGCTTATAACATGAATAATATTGAAATTTCCTTTGCCAAATACACCCAATGATAACAATTCAAGGACAAAAGGTTGTATGCCATTAAACATTTAGTCAAACACCATCAATACCAAAACTCAGATAAAGCATCTTTGGTATGCTGGTTTGTGTCTGAACTGCTTCTTGATATTGGCTTGACTTACTAAGATTGAGAGACAGAGAGAGCAAGAGTTGATCACTCAACTTTGCATAATCACTTAGGTAAGTGGGAAGATTTAGCAGCTCTAGATAAGCACCCTTCTCCTTTGAAGTGCAGCCAGGTGCATAAGTTGGCGCAATGGGTTCAATTCAACAAAAAAAGAATTCCAATCAATGCAGAAAACTAAAGACAGATGATAAGCCAGAATTCATCTGACTGTTTATTTGGGTAACATGTCATGTGTTTCAGAAGACGATAAACGCAAATACAAAGGATTAAATTACAAAGTACTGTTCTTGATCTTCTTTTCATAACAGCTCTTGCCTTTTGGACCCTAGTTACTCACATAGACTGACCTGTAATCAGATTTGGGTGAAATTCTGCTTACCCTGAATTGATCTTGGAAGCCTGTTATAATCTGGTTGCATTGAATCCTGAATGCTGATTTGCTGAAAACGGTGGTATATGTAAGCAGTAAGACACGAGGGGTGTGGCTCCTAGCTATGGCCAATACCACAGCTACGAGCTGTTCTTAGGCATGACACATCAAGGAGTGCCTGGACACGGCCCTTTGCCCTGGAAAATTGGCAATAGGTCACAAACCCCCATAGTATATTGGCAATATATCACTTACGAAATTGTCAAACATTTCTAACTAAACTAGCTTTAAACTAATTTGCTTTATAAAATACTTGATGCAGTTGTTTTTCTGTGTGCGAACAGGAAAAATATAGCCATACAGGCATGATGGGGGGTATGTTTGGGACAGAGCTTGTCCACTGACCTTTATTTGGACTTGTGTTATTGGCTTTTACATAGAACGCAAAGCCTCAGCAATAAAGGCTGCTTGATCAAGGGGATACAGGGTCTACAATGCACTTTGAGTACTGCTCACCTAGAGTCTCCACATTGGCATGATTAACAGTAATGAGTGACATTTACCCAAGGCTGTTGTAAGGCACCACGATACCCTATTCTCAAGCATAAGAATATCCTCTAAAAAAGGATTTCAAGCTTCCACAAATCCAACATCACAAAGAACTGCTGTGGTTATTTTGCATATACTTTCAATCTAGTTGTATGACATGGTTTAATTCCCCCAAAAAGTGCATATTATTGTGGCCATCGAGAATATGATGCAAAAGTATGTGTACATTTTGGATTTCTGGGACAGGGGATTTCACAACATGGACCTTGTAATATCTTTGGCTGAGGAAACCCTACAGTTTTTTTGCTATATTTTCCACTATAACATATTATATTGGCCTTCCATTTGAAATTATGTATCAAAATTCAAATGATTAAAATACAACTCTAAGATTATTAGCAGTCTTGATGGGTAAGAATACAATGAGGAATATATTGTACTTCTGTAATGATTCAAGGAAATCAACCAAAATTTGTTGTCTGCATTTCGTGCACTCCTTGCCAGAGATGTATAAATTATAAAATATTTAGCTGGGTTTGGTGAAGTTCACCAGTTCAGGGAAGTTTCTAATGAAGACCTAAACTAAAGTTTATACTTTTTACACCTCTCTCCCTTGCAGAGAAAACAGCCAAGAGCCTTTTACTACAATTTAGCATGAAATTGGAGAGCACAATGTAATGGATCTCCAAACATTTCATCATACTGAATCTTTCCAGATGCAACCAGTTCCGCAATCCTGTTCTTCTTTGCTTCCTAAACCCTCTTCTTCACTGTGCGTGGAGGACAGATGCACTTCTATCTTTTTACAGGCTGATTTAACACTTTTCAATTAGATTGAACTTCTTAATTATTGTCCCAATAGTGGTGAGTAATATTATTAGCTTTTTTGTCTTAACCCAGTACCTGATTTAAGAAGGTTAACAAACATTTTTCTCTTTTTATTTATGAGTTTCTTGAGTTACCCCATGGTGAGAGATGAGAAATTCATTTTACATGCAGCCACAATTAAGTTGTTTTAAGACTGAGATGTATGAACAACAAAAACTGTATAGCAGATTTCATCTTTTATTTTGCTTAGAATTTAGGGTTAGGATTAGAACATAGGGGTGCCAATTATTATGAAACCTACATTTTAAGAAAAATATAGTTGTTATTATTTTGTATATGTTTTCTTGGAGCAATATGGTCATGCAGTTTTAATGCATAAAATATAGTTTGGTACCCGCTTTGTTTATTTTACAGGGCATTTAATGCTAATATTTATTAGGTGCAAATCATTTTCAAGTTGCTTAAGCGACAGAATGGTGTGGATATTTACTGAAATAGAATGTATGCATGATGATTTGAACATCATTATATGTTGGAAAAGCAAGCTAGGTCTTTGTCCAGGTAGCAAGATTTAATCTCACCCTCACACCCATTTGGAATGTGTCATATGAAAAGTTAAACCCAACATTTGCTGTGTCTTCCTTATAATGAAGTTATTGGACTATAACAAACATGTTATTACTATTGTATCTCACGGGAATGCTTGTATACCCATGTCAACAATATCCTCCTCATAATAACATGTAGAGCATTTTACAATGCTGCAACCGATTAGCATAGCACCCATCAATTGAAACACTTGCTAACTTGTTAACTTATCTTACACAATTCAAAGAAAATGATGGGGTATCTATAATATAGCTAGCAAGCAAGTTTATTTATATAGCACAATTCATACATAGATGCAATTCAATGTGCTTTACAGTGAAAATAAAAATAATGCAATAGAATTAAAACAGTCAGATCCATCATAATATAGTAATGAATGGGAGTGGATAAGAGCTTGTTGAAACATTGATAGTTTTCCCCAACTAATGACATGGTGGTAATACAATCAGTGTTTTATTCAGTGAAAATTTTAGTGTTGCATTTTCTTCCCCTTTCTGTAACATTTCCATGGACTCCAGGCTGTGCCCTGGGGACCTCACTTTGAAAAATCCTGCTTTACTCTAGTATGTCTTTGCTGGTATTAAGAGACACTTATTACAGTCAACATGATTCAGCAGCCTGAACATTTGTCTGTGTGTTTTAAAAAGTATAGTTCAGCAAAAAAAATAAAAAATTCACATGTCCTAATAAAATCTAGCAAGATTCCTTCCAAAAATCTTGCATATTGTCTTTTATTGTAATTTGGTTGATGACCCCAGTATCAAAAAGAAGTTATTGTCAGTGTGAAACCATAACTCCATTTCAGCTGTACGTGGTCTTTTCAGAATAGCCCAAAATATGTCTGTCAATGAAGAATTTGATGGCTGCATTAGGCTGTCTGAAAATGTCAACATCTGGCATGTGGGCCTATATTTGGGTAATAAAATTATGTCTGGTCAGAAATCAAATTGGATAGGTGCTGTTTCTACCTCTAAATCTGCAACTTTTAAAATATTTAATTAGACTACTGGATCTAACCGGTTTTGAATGACAAATACTCAACTCCAATATTATGGAGGGAAATGTCAGCCCTCTCCAACAAAGATTTTACTTGTCAGTTCTATACCCATGTAGAATGCCCCCTGGTGGCCACTGCTGCAAATCAGTTTAAAACAGGACTAAATGCACACTCTTTAAATTAAAGAATGCATGTATTACATTCAGATCGTAAACTATTACATTTTAATTATGTTATGTTTAGCTTGTTCGAAATTTGAAACGCTGTCAAATTACTCATAGTCTCTGTTGATTTATCCTTTGAAAAGAATGTTTCCCTGGGTTAGTTCTGAGTAGCCTGCTGTCAATGGCCTGAGTGGACCTTTGCGTTCAAGTCTTCAGGCCAAAATTTTCAGCATACATCTTAACGCCAGATTCCTGCTCTTCCTTTACCCTCAATAGTATCACATCATTAATAACAAAGGCAACAATATCAGTGACCAGCCTCAAATAAACCTAAATTATTGACTTAACTCCGATATGGACTGATCAAACAAACACAATGCATTGCCTTGCATTTTTATTTCCATATAAAAATAAAATATACCAAAACACAGTTGATACACACAGACAATAAGATATCAGGACACAGAAACACAAAAAAATGACAGTCACATTTAAATGAGCCAAGATCAAATTAATAACTTTTTTAATATGTAAGAAATTATTAATTAAGGCCTTTTAACCATTAGGAATGTTATTTTTTCTACCGTGACTGATACACAATACGCACCAATAGACATACAGAATGTGCTGTCATCCAGTGTCCAAAACACATCCCTACTCAGGACCAAGTACTGTAGGCCTTCTTTCTGATCAACAATACTACGCATTCCCACTTTAGAAAAAAACCAACACGCCAATGACAATGGAACAACCGCTAAGACCAAATGCCAATTAAATGTCAAGGGGGATACAGGGGAGCATTACATCATTTAATGGGGCATGTTACAACAGATAAACCACAGGCACTGTTGTTCACATCATGATTTAGGACTGGCAAAATAATCCATGCATTTAATACATTCTGCTATCTGTGCTGCTGAAAACAGTATAACATGTCTAACCAACTTCAGGGCAGGAAAAATGGTTTCCAGGAGGGCAGTGAGGGAATGTGAAGTCACAACTGTCTAGCATTCCACACCCATCTGAGAGAAGCCTTATATCAAACACACGCACAAACTCATGCTGGGTTTTTCTATCCTTGTGGAGACTAGAATAATATATTCTCTACTTAAAGTTATCCCCTATCCCTAGAGCTTAACACCAATCCCAAACACAATTGGTGTTTTTACATAAAACTTAATCCTTAAACAACATTTTAAATGTTCCTTGTGGTGACTGGCAAAATAAACTATTGGGGGACAGACTCCTGGTCTGTAGTAAATTAATGCCAGGATCACACACACAGAGAATGTTAAATTACCCGAAAACATACATTTCGTACATATTTGATCCTGTTTAAAATTCACAGATACAAACCTTTACAGTGTGTGAGACAGCCATAGGAACACCATAGAAACAAAACTCAGTTAGCCACTTCCTGTTCCACCAAAACAAAGGACAATGCATTCTGGAAATAACCTACAGTTTCCTTAAAATACATTGATTACACCCCAGCTGATCCCTGAGTAATTCTGCCCTCTTTCACATACCTCCATCTACTTTACTTATCATGAAAGGCTGCATTAAAGACTTGTAAAGCTGGAGCTGACATGGTTTACCATCTAGGTTTGTGGTTGGCAACAAAACATGACCCAGACCAAGCTTAGGAATATGGAATGCAGAACCTGTAGAATATGCAACTTTCTCAGAAGACTTCTTAGCATACTTCTGTGTTCATCGTGTGCGTATGATGACAAATGCATTTGGAACCAACAGATTTTTGCATATCCTTTGTGAATAAAGACACCAACTCAACATCCTGTAGCTCTAAGCCTTAGAAGAGGCCGACATGACTTTTCAAATGCCTTTTTTGATTTTATCAGTGTAGCACATTTCTTCAATTGAATGGCCAATAGTGTTGTTAGAAGAAGGTTGAAAGTTTGGGATATGAGGTTTTCCTCCCAGAAAAAAATGGAGGCTTGGTTTAGAACTGACCTTTAAATTACTGCATGTGTAATTTGCTTCAACACTTGTGTTGATCCAGACTTCCAGTTTTACTGCAGCTTGGCTCTAAATGTGTTTCCCAGTCCCTCACACTCCCATGGATGTTTGTCACTGGTAAACATCTCCAACTAGGGCTATGGCTTGTCTCGCAATGGGGAATGTTGGAAAACTAAAATCTGTCTCTTCACGGAAGGGACAATAGGATGAACTAATGTCATCACAGCATGACTTGTCCAACATTAAAGAACAAGGATTCATATTTGTTCCTGGACAGCAGGCCAGCAAAGTGACATTTCCCTAATCATAGAATTACCTTGTTACAAAATAGTTCTTCATGAAGTGTGAAAGAATATTAGTGTTCACTTGGTTTAGGGCCTATAAATGACTGGACCTTTCTAACTGAATGAAAAATCCCATCCATTGCTTGGCCCTCTCCTCTCTCCCTCACCCAGTCGTTCTCTGTATATTCCTTAACATCCACTCTCTTTCCTTGACCACCCTCTCTTCCTGACCTCATCCTCGCCTTTTCTCTCTCTGACTTAAACTCCCGCCGACTCTGTCCAGTACGTAGTCCCAGGAGGAGATCAACTGTCTATCGTTCCTCCCCTCACCTGTGAAATTTCAGAGGCAGCCAGGCTGAAAGAGGACATTGTTTCCTCCCTAGAGGAATGCCCTGTGTTGTCCTCAAGAAAAATAGTTAATTTGAAAAGGAATTTGGAGACTCCTAGAGAACATATAGGGGAGATTGGGGTGATGTCCTTTGGTGCAACTGGTCAGCGGGTTAATAGCTGATGATTAATATTCTCTACTTTGCAATGAGTTTGTGACAGTAAGGAACTCTTGTGGTGATGTTATCTCATGTGGCCAAAAGGCTTTTTAATATTTTTACTATATAAATATATATATATATATATATATATATCCATACCATATATGTATAGTATGCATACAGAAAATGTCTCTAAAAGCTGTTTAAAATGAATATTTAAGTGTGACAAAGGCAACAGAGGGACAGTTTACCCTGCGATTAATGAAAGATCTGTATCCAGGATTCTTCTTGGTCAGACGCCAATAATGTAGGCCCTTGAGAGTGAGGGCGAGAAGACGGGAGGAAGATCATGGGAGAAAAAGAAGAGAGGAACGGTAAATAATTCAACTAATAAAACGTACTTTTCAGGTAATCGTTAATTGCAGGTTCTCTACATTGTGCACTATGGAAGTACAGTCTAGAAATAAATACATATATGACGATATGTATAGCTAAATACTACGCACAATGTGATCTCTTTAAATTCCCATTATTCCGAAACATTAGGGAAATTACTATTTTATTGATAATGTTGACCTCTAGTGGTGAAATGAAAGCAACACATTTAAGTAAATCAGCCTAGGGATGGACATCAGGATAAACCAACAATTGAACTCCTGGTAGGCGGTGACATGTGTAAATAATCCAATCACCGATTGTTTTGATCGGAAGTGGGTCTATCCGGCCAACGTCTCATCTCATGCATTTTCTGCATAATTGAACTACTGCTTAGCGGGTATGTAGTTACAACTGTTCATCATACTCATCAGAGCTGGTTAATACTGAAAACGTCTATATGGTCACTGAATGATTTTGCACGTCAGTGAATGGTGAAGAATGCGAACGAACATTGTATAGTTAGCTATAAACATCACGTTAGTAGCTTGCTTGTTAGCTAGACAACGTGCTAGCTGTGTTGTTAGCTAGACACGAAACTCACCGTCATTTATTTAGCTGGTAATAAACAGTTATTTAAACACCTACGACTCATCTAAAGAACTGCGTTTCAGTGCCTGACCTGCTTGTATTGAACCGAGTCGCTTCTGTTAGGTTTTTTGATATTTTCCTTTAGCTTTTTAGTGCGGAAGTAACGTTTCGTTAGGTAGTTACGTTAGATATTAAGAAAAAGATTGTGTCGCGAGGACATATTACCAAATCTCGTCATGTCTTTCAGGTCTAGAAACGCACTATTTCAATATCGGTTAGTAAAAAAGCGACGGCTGCAATCGCAAATACTTATGGAATGTTAAATTTCATGATTACTCCCCATACACGGCTGTCGAAGACGTAGTGCATGATAGTTTTGCTGATTCTTTCTGAGTCATTAACACTTACATTTAAGTAGAAGACTAGGAAATTAGGTGCCTACTGCATTCGGAAACCTCTAAGCATTACAGGGCATGTATCAACTGAAGTTAGTGTGAAGTCCAGTTCATGTTACAAAAATATACCTTGCAAAACCTTGTTAGTCCTTGACAGGAGATTACATGGTTCTCTACATACAATCAACATCTGTTCATTGGTTTTTAGTCACATATTAACAATATTCTGTAAAGTCACAATTGTGTCAGCAGTCCAATGAACAACTTAAATTAAAATTATTATACTTTTTTTTCATTCAAAGAAATATGGCCGGTGAAGATGAGGAGTCGGTCCATTCAAGGATGAGTAGAACTCTAATCATCCGGCACCTACCCGCTGACCTGTCCAGGGATGAGAAGGAGGATCTACTGAAGTACTTTGGAGCAGTGGCAGTCAGAGTCTTCTCTGATAAAGGAGTACTGGTAGGTTTGCCCTGGTCAACAACTACCAGAGAAGATGAGACTTACCAAGTACACAAACAACATGCTACAAATTAATTCACTGTCTAATCAATATTTTCTACATATTGCCAGAGACACACAGCCTTTGCTACATTTGGCAGTGAAAAGTCTGCAGCAAAGGTAAGCTCACTACATGCTTTAACAGTTACTTATTAATTTACATCATGTGGAGTGACGGTAATAGTAAATCAAGCGTTGAACTTGTCTTGCAGGCTCTAAAAAGGCTTCACCAGCTGCAGATTCTCAACCATACCCTGGTGGTAGAGTTTGCTAAGGAGCAAGAACATGTCACAGTACTGAAAGACCCACCTGTATCAGACAGGTAATTAACCTCAACAGGGTTAGAATGTCAAGTGCTCAGTTGTAAAGCAAAGCATCGAAACAATACCTGTATTAAACCCTTTATTTTTCTCAGTGCAACAGATGGCATTGACGTGAAGAAGAAAAAAGAGTTTAAACAGCCAAGCGTTGCTTTAATAGAGACGGGCGTCGCACCCAAACTCGGGTATGTTTCTCTCTCTGGGTGTGTGGTGTGTGTGGGTGCGTGTGCATGTGAGAGTCCTGGGGAAGACAGACTGAGTCTCAGCTGGAGTTACAATGCGGAGCTGTCAGCAGTTTTATGTCCAATTATAACCCTAGGTCTCTTGTCTGTGGCTCGGCACATCAGCAGTGACAGGTCAGGTCAGTGGAATGGCGCTCCGCAGTGACAGGCCGTCTGCTCCTGCCAGTTGCCGCTACCAGGTGGCTTTTGATAAAGACACTCAAGGCTGAGGTGTGAGTGCCACTATGAGAAGTCACCTACCCTATCTTTCACACTCAAGTGTTACATATTAGCAGTGATTTGTCAGGCAGTTATTTATACTGAGCCAAAATATACAACATGCCACAACTGAAACATATTACTGAGTTACAGTTTATTTAATTTAAATTATTTTGTTTGGCTGTAAAATATGGATTTCACATGACTGTGAAAATAGATATTTGTGTACAGACAATTTCTAACATGATGAGTCATAGGACCAGCACTTCACCTGTTGCATTTATATTTTTGGCCAGTGTACAAAAGAGGCGGCACGATTTCTGGGGATAGTTGTCTTGAGCCTAAATAAAGTTTCTTTCAAATAATCCACAATTTTAAAGAAATCCTTTAGGTCCATATTGATTTAGCCTAAGGCTTTATTCTAAAACTTTTATTGTTAAATTAGATCAGAGTAGGCCAAGTCTCAGTTTTTTCAGGCAATCAGGTTTTATAGCATTTAGAAAGAACTCTGCTTATTTTTATTCTCATGGCTTCACTCAGTGCAAGGTATGACATTGTGTATTGATTCAAGGAGGATGCTTTTACTAAACATGCTAGCCCTGTTGTTGCCACAAAGCTTACTTCGTTATTCCTGCTGGCTTCATACTTCTGCGTTTCTTGAAGGGTTCCAAACGATGCCTACAATGAAATTTATCTTACAAATTTGAAGTACAGTAATTGACTTGACATTAAAAAAAAATTGTTAGGGAAGATCAAAAAACATCGTTTGCATCTATAAGCTAGCTTATTTTTCTGGCCAGTTAAACAAACAATTTACTGGTCCTAATTAGAGGCAGTTATTTTTAGATGAACATTGTTTACACCCACTACGTAGTTAGCCTCTTGGTTCTTATTTTTGGTCAGCAATACTACATAACAGCCGAAGTACCTGTGAAAAATGCGTTGCAAATGATAGCGGTACCAGTTTGTACGTAATTTTACACACTAAATAATTACTTGACAATGTTTGTATTCAAGTGCTGATTGGTCCATAAACATATTTGATATAAATATATATTTGTAATAAATACTTATTACATTTTTAAATGCAAGACCCGAACGGCATTCCATAGCTGATAATAGTTTTTCTTTTGTTTTGGCTACTATGACCTCTTCATTGGATTTAGATTGGTCGATCGCATCTCTACCGTCCCCCATTGGGCTGTGCTATATGGCCCAAAACACGATATGTTCAAGATGTTTTATTGATACACATACATTTATCGTATCTATGAAATATCCTTTGTTAATCTCAATAAATTATTAGCAAAATTGACAATACCGCAATATCAACCGTTGTTTTTTCATAATTTAATTCTTTAAAAACTCAATAAAAATATTGTCACCCAGCCCTTGTCCCCTAGTAATATTGCAGTTTCCACCCTCTTTTCTTTTCCCGGTTGAAAGAAGTTTTAGCAAGTATAAAATCAAACACATTTGTTTTCACATATTCACCAACTTAAACTCCAAAACACATCAAATGTTTAATTTATATTTTGATTGCCTATTCCCTGAGACATTACATTTATGATTTTATATTAAAATAACATCCTTATTGTTGGAATCCCCAAAGAGCATGATTGTCATTGGATTAAATGCTTTTCACACCAACATTTGACTGTTGTGTGGCCTTGAATAAAGTCAGTTGTCAGGGTAAGCTTACAGAAACTTATGGAAGCTAGGCTGTGTGGTTGGTTTTCAGTCCTGCACTTCAAGGGCTTTTTTTGTCCCGGATAATTCATATTATGGGAATGGGAAACTGTTCTGTGGAGTTAATGTATCCTCCACAGTCAGCTACAAAATGGTACTTTTAATGCAAGTAATGACTGTTCATTAAAATGCCCCCATATAGGAAGTGTAAATAGACTACTTAAATGACAACCCACATAGCCAGCGCAGCAAAGGGCTTAGCCTTAGCGCCGACTGTAGTCATTACACAGATGCTGAGATAGCATGCTGGTCCCAATGTCCCTGAATAGGGAAAGGGATATTGAACATATTTCAGACGCAGGCTGCGCAGGTTAACATTTGTTAAGTAAAGAGGCAGCCAGAGCGTGCATCTATACCTCAGTGGCCTGCTTACATATTTATGCAGCCCCATTGTTTTGACTTATTTTGTTACTGCTATTATTTTTGCGGGCCCAGAAAGTGTAGGTTCATAGGTAGATACAGAATTTTTTATATATGTAATGCTCTCTTTTTTTTTTTACCTTCCCTGCAGGTTGAAGTTTCAAACAAATCCCAGTCTGAAATATTTATATCCACCTCCTTCAAATGGGATCCTGACAAACATAGCACATGCCCTTCTTAGTGTACCAAAGTTTTACGTTCAGGTGAGTGCTTCCTGTAAAGTGATCTGTGTTGTTTTATTCATGTGCTCTTGCTGCAAAATATATTGGTGGACATTTCAATTGTTCTTGTGTCTTTGGACTTCATTTAACAGTTATAGAGAATTATTTTAAACTATGAGAAAAACACAGTATATAAAGTATGAGTTCATTCAAAATCAGTTTTTAAATATCTTTTATACTTGCAGTCTTCTGAGATTTAGTAAACGTGTTTTTACACCACCTGTCTGTACGTTTATATTACAGTACAAGTACTGCGTAACCTGGTGGATGGGAGATTTTCCAGGCATACATAAAATAATGTATGCACTTGCAAAATTACAAGCTTCTTACAAAAGAGCTACATCGTTAAGTAAATAAAATTCAATAGTGTCAGTAACAGGAGTTCCAGATAGGATAACTCCTCCACTGTTACCTGCACATACACTGTTCCACAAAATACTAACATTGGTCTTTGGTTATTTAAAAGTAATTGTCACATCGTTTTTGCATCAGTATGGGCAATATGGATAAGACCAGTTACCGACCATATTTTATTGGCCATTGCCTCTATCTATAACCTACACTATCCATCTACTACTGTCTCACCAGTCTTATGTTGTTGTTTGGTTTATTTTGTGTATTTGTGTACTTTATATTGCAGTCGGTGACTCTTGTTGAGTGTCCTTTGTTTAAGTCTTTTATGAGTAAGCACATCGTAAGCCTGTATAATCCAGAGTCAAATTCCTCGTATGTGTACACATACCTGGCAAATAAAGCTGATTCTGATCTAATGTCCAGTACATAGGTGCCAAATTGTGTTTGCGTGTGATATTATTAATGCTTATTGGAATGAATGCACCTCTTTCAATGTTATGTGGAATCAGGAATGATGGTGTATGGTATGGTGAAATAAACAGCAATGCAATTACCTTCTGCAGATAAATACACCGCTTTACATCACATAAAATGGGTACAATTAGAAAGGATACACCAAAACCAGGTCAAATGCGAAATTATGATATTATATATTGAGGCTTTTTCACCTTAAATCTCATCTTCAGCAAGTTATTATGGCCAATCTTTTTTTGTTCATATACAATATTATTTTGGGGGTGTTCATGCTGTATTAAATATGGTGGGCAAAGACAGAAACTAGTTTTAGAGATGGTGCGAATTTGAACTCCGGCTGCAGCAGTTCATGTGCACCTCAGGCTGTGGCTGCTAAACCAACACTAGGCTATCTTTTCATATTTTTATCACGTCGCAAATCAAAGTTATGTTAGGGGTTTTACTTTTCCTTAATGCTGCTAGGCTGCCCTTATTTTCTGGGAATGTACAAATGCAGTACCTCAGACTGGTCTTTTGGTAGCGCTAGTGTGTTTTGGAAGATTATGCCACTGCCCTAACTTAACGGTCTCTGTCACTCACCACCATTCACCCACTGTAAAGTTCTAATGTCAAATACTGCCGACATAATCTTTCCAGTTCCAATTATAGGCGTGTGCGTGTTGCTAGATGCTGCAAATGTTGTTAGCCCAGGCTCATTCATGCGAACCCAGACAGATATATTACAGTCATTCTTTTTATTCAGAGCTCCAGCTTGCAGGGCTTTCCGGTAATGGTCTGGGTCTTACCGTACAGTGTGTTTCTATTCTACAGGTTCTGCACCTGATGAACAAGATGAATTTGCCATCTCCGTTTGGCCCCATCACAGCAAGACCACCGATGGTAAAATACTCACACTAGCATACAGATGATTAAATGATACTGTATACTAGTTTTATTCATCTGTAGTGTTAGGGAAACGTGAACCAGACGTCATGCTCTCAGACTTCAGAATCCTCAATGACTGTTGTTTCTATTCCTTCTAGTTTGAGACGCATCCTGGACCCCCACCACCTATGCCACCTCCTTATCCTCCCCACTTCCCCCCTCTACCAACAGATGAGATGGATCTCTCCACCGAGGAGTCTGAGTATGAGAGTGGAGATGATGAGGATAAAGAGAGGTAGGGGACCAGTCACACTCTAATTAGTGAATAGCTTTTAAGACGTGTGCTGTAAGATTACAGCGAGTAACATTATAATTGAGATGAGGTACATCCATTTTATTTGGGGTTGCCTTCTTTCTTCAAATGATTTACCGCTAGGAATTTGCTTTAATAGGTACGTTGGTTGTTGCAAGGAATATTGAGTAACATTATTCCGACACTAGTACACACTATACCAGACCAAGTGCCATTGAGAAACAACACAGTTAAAAGTAGCGTAATCTCAATTACCCTGACGTGCTAGCTAGCTGGCATTAGTTTAGAAATACACGTTTTTTTTTGGGGCTGTTTCAAGTGTAAAGTTATTCTAGACTGCAGACATTTTTGTGGCTGTTTACTAGCCATAGCCCGCACGTTTCCAGTCCCATCATCAACAACAATATACGTGTTTATGGCGCATTGTTAAGACAATCTGTTTCATGGAATCAGCTCATTCCGTAGACTTACTGCCGATACCCAGTCACGTATTTCTTGCCCCTACTGATTTTCCGTTGCCAGTATCGGATCAGTGCATCCCTAATCTAAACACTTGGATATTATTTTGCAACTTTTCCTGATCAATACGTTTATTTTCCTTTATCTCTATTTCTTCCTGTAGAATACTCTTTGCTTTTCATATTCCTTTCAGATTCGCCTCCTGACTAATGATCCTTCAACAGTGTTTTTTATCCAGAAAATGTGACAGCAACGTTAATGGTTCACTGGGAGCTTTCACGGTGCATCGCGCTGAATACTTAAGCAAGCAACATAGTTTCTTCTCATAAATATTTCCTAACAAATGTCACCTTACAATAATTGATTTTGAGTGTCTGTGTTTTAAAGTAAAAAATCTACGTGAACAAAATGTCAAGAAACCATTCATGGTTTTGATCTATTGATCAAAGTTCGGAATACTTTTCCATGGCTGGTTCAGTGCCGTTCATAAATGTTTGTATATGTAGTTCTTGATTTCTTTTATTTTTGTGTGGATTTCTTCACCAGGATGATTCGCCTGATGGGTCTGGTCAACCAAGCATGCAAGAGACCCCTGAGAACTAAAGTGTCCTCCAAGAGGAAGAAACCCAAGTTTAAAGATCTTCTGTTGGTCCCAAAGCCTGACTGTCAGAGGTACACAGCCACTCATGCACATCAACCTTCAATTTTTGACAGACCGCGTAGTGGAGCCGGCCGACAAGAGTGAATGTTTCTTACTGACTGACTGACTGACTGACTGACTGATTTACCTTGTTAAATAGCGTAGTGGTTAGAGAAGCGGACCTGCAAGCTGTAGGTCCCGTGATAGAATCTCCTCACAGGCAAAACAAAGTACGCATTTGGATTTGTTTCGGATAGACAAAAACTTTGCTGGCTATAACCAAAATTATAAAACTACATTTAAATACTTAATAGCAAGCCTAAAATAAAACTGTTTATGTTATATTGCAACTGTTTCTGGTAGATTTTCAAAGTATGCATCTGTGCCTGCTTTTTGGGTCAAGATAGGCCCAGTATATAGTTTTTAGATTGTAAGGTACATGGTCACCTTACTTTGTGGCTACACAAAAATCTTACATTCTTGGAAAAAAAGTATTTTCTCAATCATTGTATATGTCTGTCCCTCTGTATTTTTTATACACCCATGATGTCAGTTCACAAACACATTCTGAGTTGGGTAGTAATATTAAAATACCACACAAATACTTCACAGTTCAGCCTGTAAGTGTTTGGACAATTTATCAAATGTTATTGTTTAGGTCAGTATAAGTAAGGTTACAGTAAAGACTATAGTTTTAGAGCACCTAACGTAATTGTGTGTCTTTGGCCAGGTGTTTGTCATGGCATCATTACTTCATGGTCAAGAGAGCTAGCAATTAGTCTTGGGATGATTTTAGGTGTGTCATTTGCTGTCTGTTGCTGTAGTCTCTCAACATGACAAGCAAAAAGAGTCAATGCCAGCAAAGCCGGCCGTCATGAGACAGAAAAATCTAAATAAATCGATCAGAGACTTAGCCAATACCTCAGGAGTACCAAAGTCATCCTTTACATTGTTAAAAAGCAAGAATGCCCTCGCGAACCCGACAATAGCCAACAACCTGGTGGACCACAGAGAATGCTATAGTGGATGACTGAAGAATGCTTGCAGTTGGATTAGAGAGTGATTCGAACTATCAAGCTGACCTGAAGAAAGGATACATTTGCAGGGAAATACAGTTTAATGTGCCTACCTCCAGACCCTTGAGTTGAGTGTGAATGGTTTAGCTTTGTTGTGCGCTCTCAGTGGTCCAGGAGCTGCTCTGCAGCCATCAGATGTGTTTGAGCAGCCTTTGCCCTGCGGACAGAAGAAGATTGAGTTCCACATCTCAGCAGAAGTGTCAACCATTCTTGGAGGAGGCTCCATTCAGCCACAGGAGGCCACTGAGCCAGCTAATGAGGCTGAAGGGAGGGCCATTAAGCCAGCTGGGACAACGGAAGGTAAGGCTAAAGAGCCAGCTGGCGACACTGAACTAAGGGCCTTTGGTTTACCACAGGGCCAGGTTCAGTGATCGAAAACTGCGATCTTCACCATGTGGAAAGGTGATCATTTACAGTTGTGTAGCTGTAAATAAGAGTTTGATGTATTCACATTATTTGATATTGATGTCTTGTTGAAACAGATCATTTAATATAATTAGGTGACCTAACAAATTGTCATATATTCTCAGATATGTAATATAGAGACATGTGATCTATGATAAAACATTGATTGGCTAATGGCAAACAGGTTGAATTAGCCATTAACAGAAAAATACAGTATCCTGCTCCAAAAAGTACACACACAATTGTGATTGGTTGCTTTTTTATGTATGTTTTGTAGTTGCCTTTAATAGACAAAATGTTTCTTGAGGTAAATTTCTTAATGTGTTGTGATGTGTGTCCTTTACTGGAAAAAAACAAACATCTTAGCGCTCTGTTCAGAGGTGTTTACATGTATAGGGAATTAAATTCAATTTTTCACTAAGTCAGGATCAAACGTCCATGTGTCAATCCCTTCTGAAACATTATGATAAAAGTTTTGCAAAGTGTGGAATCAATAATCATAGATCCATGTAGATTTGAACACCCCCATTTAATTTTTTATACAACGAGGATGTTTCCATGGTTATGAAACTGCGTGAATTTACGTCATATACCAGTAGCCGTGCCACTAGAGGAATCACATGTTGCATTGTGTTTCCAGGCTTCTATGGGAAGCACTATAGAATTAGCAAAGCATGACCGTGTTCCGCTATCGTCTGGATTAGAGAAATGTCATCTTGTGGCACCGCGTTGTCACCTGCAACCCTGCCCATCCCAGCCCGTCTTATCTCCCATGTCTCAAGCTTTCCATGAATCCACTCTCATCCCAACTCCTGTGAAATAAAACCGATCTCAAAAGTAAAACATAAAAGATTGTGTAACACACAGAAGACAAACCGGCGGGTGGGTTTGTGGATGAATCTTATTTTGGGCGCTGATAAACAACTAAATTAAGCATAGGAGGTTGGGGCGCGATAAGGAGGAGGATAATTTAAAAACGGGTATCTAGTTCTCCGCTAGGAATTGATCAGAACAGATCTGGCATTCCACCCCGCTACACGCGCATGCACACTAGATATGTGTGACTATACATTTCCAGAGGATTTGAACAGGCTCGCTGCTCTTCATAATTTCATCGACTCGTGGGTGTGTGTGCTGAGTTAACCTCCGGGCTCCAGTTTCCAACTACCTTTTACCTTTAGTGAAAGTTTCATTCAGCACTGTCTGGCAGAGCCCGTTCAGTTCACATTAGCAGTAGCAGTCAACGCTGTGTGGACAAGCACCGTGAACCCGACAAACATAGCCCTTGTTTATTACAGCTCATATTATTTCTACGTTTTTTTTTACACATTAACATACAGTTCCCATCAAATATTTTGGCAACTTTACACGTTTGACGGTTTCTTCAAATTAAGTTGGAAACCAAGTAGCACACTCGCGCTCCACCACATTTAATAAATAAGGTTCAAGGTGGAGCATGGGTGCGATGCTTTTCTTTTACAAACAGTTTTCACAGCACCCAAAAAACGACTGTTGGATCACATTAGAACAGGCTTAACATTAGTTAGAATATAAATAAATTATAAAACCAGGCTAATCCATTCCCTCCTATTTTTCAATCCATTCTGTATCATTTTTTACATTCATTTTCAAATTGATTAAAAAAAATGAAGTCTTAAGATCCCTCATTTTTGCTAAGTTAATTCCCTCAATCTTGTCCACTGCAGATTAGAGTACATGTCCTTATCGTGGTTTCATCAGTTAATTGAACTGTTCAATCTGAGCTTAAAATACAGTGTTCAGGACAAGGAATACAAAGGAAAAACAATGTCATGTGGGAATCTTTCTGTGACAAAATCTGTTGTTTATGTGATGTTCAAGTTTTGTTCCGCCAACACTAATTGATGCTCTTAGTCAGGATTTCTTATATTTGCCTGGCCAGTAGCAATTGTCTAGGAGAACATTTTGCCTTTTCAAATCAATTGCAATTACCATGTATCTTTTCTCCCTCCAATGCTTCAAACAGACAATTGTGACAATAATAAACACCCATGGGGGTGCTAAAGTAATTGTCCTTATCATGTATTCGTTTAAATAAGACCCTACCTTTATGCACAAGGAGTCGAACATTGGGTTGTGGGATTATGATTGCTTATGCAGGGCACAGACTTTATAGATTGTGCAATTAAAAGCCTACTGACCTATGATTTGGAGGCACAGGAAAACACTGAACCTGTAAATATGATATTGAATGGTCACTGGTCATTACCATTTGAAGCATGTAATTAACTAAATAGAATTACATATGGGCTGAACATTTTATTGTCATAGGTTATGGGGGGAAATGTATTTGTTGGCCTAGACATAGGCATGCATTTCAAGTCTAGATTGAAGTAACATTTAATTAACGGTTATCAATCAGTTAACAAGTACATGTGCTTGCAACTGTGGTGGAGATCCAAAAACAGATTATGAACATTTAGGGAATGAACTGATTTTAAATAGTGAATGGATTTGAAAAAGCCAAAAAACTTCTGAGATAATGGATAAAAGCACTGATGGAATTAATAGAGAAAAAGCAAAGGATCGGATTAGCCGGGATTTCATCTCCTTCGCCATGTTCAGCAATGGGCTTTGTAGTTTGCTCTGTACGCGTTCTCTGAACACAAGTGTTTTTTCACCTGAGTTTTGCCTGTATCCTGAAATGTGCCATTGACCCTATTTGGAAAATGTACCAAATGAAATTGACTTTTGAATAATGTTTAATTTCTCCCGGTAGTATGTGATGAGATGGTGAGCACGACAACCCAGGAGGATCTACGGGAGGGCTTTGGAAAGATCTACCCTGCCACCCAGGCCACTCAGCCGGAGGAAGAAAGCGATGAGGATGAAGATGTCCCCTCGGATGTCATCTCCAGGAAGGAACTAGAAAAGGGAAGGCTGTCCAGAGATGGTATGCTGTTTACGAAATCACTACCGTCTTTCACTAGTCTCAGATCAACATATACCTCTCAATATATAGACACAGAACATGACTTACTAACATGTACTTTGCAACTACAGTCTTTCTGTGTTTCTCCCCTTAGGATTAACATTAAAATTGGTTGCACAAGCCCAACTGTTTATAAGCGTAAGAGAGTTGTTGAGATCAAAACCATCATGGAGTCAGTGTTGCAATGCATTCTGAGGATGGGGAGTGAGGAAGGTTGGAATTAGAGGCACCCTTTGTAGCTGTTTTTTTTTAAGTAGGAGGCTCGGTTGACTGGGATTTCTTGCCTCTCTTTTAAACCAGAGATAAAAAGAATGTCTGTGTTCAAAAATTATGAACCTGGAGAGCCGACCTGCAGACTTTATGTGAAGAACATCGCCAAGTCAGTAGAAGAGAAGGTGGGTAACTTTTCATGCTGTAGTGTTGACCCCGTTTCAATGTGTAGCCAATGTCTGGTACTGTGACTCCTAAATGCCCTAATCAACGTTAATGTGACGTTTTGGAGCCTCATTCTGTTACTTATTTGTTCTTTTTTCCATGTTACAGGATCTGAAATACATCTATGGAAGATATATTGACATCACATCTGAGGCTGAGAGAAACATGTACGTTTTTCTATACATTCAGTGGCCTTCAGTCAGGCTTCTTTCTTGCTCAGTGTGTATACTGACAGGTTGTGATGTGAGATTGTCTTTCTCAGGTTTAATATCATGTTTGTTTTTTTGGGGTAGTGGCCTTATTTAGGCCTTGTCTTTAGTACTTGGGTACCGACAATCCTCTCCTCAGTTTTGACCCAGTGGATCCAAGTCTTGTTTTTGTTCCTCAGGTTTGACATAGTGTTGATGAAGGAGGGCCGTATGAAGGGCCAGGCGTTTGTAGGACTTCCCAGTGAAAGGAGCGCCGAGAAGGCCTTGAGAGACACCAATGGTTACGTACTCTACGACAAGCCCCTCGTTGTTGTATCCTTCAGTCCTAATCATGGAGGAAAATTCAATCAAGTATTGAATCCAAAATAATGTTTTTAATAATTACAAAGCACAGTGGATATGTATTTCTTAGTTTTGTGCCACGGGTACAGTATGTGCTTGTGTGCTGTTCTAAGCCTTAACTGCAAACTCTCAGTCATTTGCCAGGTCTGCTAGACCTAAATCCGACGCTCCGGATCCCAAGAAAGGACCAAAAATAACACGATAAGCAGGTGAGAATGTTTCTGCTCCTCTAGCTGCATATTATATTGTGTCATTATCTTCTAAAACAGATAAAAATACTAAATTCAATCTTATCAATTTGCTGATTCAAATATTTATCAAATGAAACAACTAACCCAATTTGAATTTAGATTAGACATATTTGTTGAATAATAATAGCGCTGCTTGAAACTTTATCATAATCTAAAACAGTACCTATATCTTTACATTTTTTTTGTTCAAGATGTTGATGTGAAGTTGAAGTTACATGGTGATATTGTGGCCTGGCAGTCCACTCAGTACCATTTGTATCCTTCTCTTTCTGTCATATCCTTTCAAAAGCTTACGGTTTACAATGACATGATACCATTCTATTGTCACCTTGTGTACATAACGTTAGACCCCTGGGCTCCCAAGTCCCTTTTCTGAGCTTTTCAAGTTACATTTTTAGTTGGTTGCCTTAGTGCAACTTACAAAACCTTTTTTTGTGTTAAACTGCAATGTTCTTCTGTTATTCCACTCTCGATTCTGTTTTTCAAGTTAGATCTGAGCCAATCTCTGCCTCTGTCACCCTCCTCTCGACAAATAACTGTGACAACAGCATCCCGTTTGGGCATGAAACCAGTCCCATAGGAAACTACTGGCCTGTGTAATGAGAATGTCCTTAATCAAGTGGCTAAAGATGCAGAATGATATAGCTAATGGAATGAATGCGAAACCTGAGATATAGCGAAATTTAACATGGCCGTTAATATCGCCAAAGACGAGATGCCATTTACACCATTTACATAGTTGAAATCGGGCTTATCTCAATCCCAAGAATGTTAAAGACGATAAATATATATTTGCTTTACTGATATGATAGCAGGCAATATAGAATGTATACCGTGGATAAAGTGGCTTCTGGTTTTAAATGTATTGTGAAAAATGCATATGTATATCTACTAGTTGTAAACATACTACATTTAAACCACCCATTAACAAGTTTAAAACATCATGAATAGCCTCTTATTCTGAATGAGAGGCTCGTGTGTCGAACCATGACTAGTCTATTTTGTCCATCTCAAAATCTAGCCAACGCTGAAGGCATTTACTACAATATAAAATTATAATAGCCATACTAATGTTCTCTACCATTGCACGGTTAGGCTTAGCCATGATTCATTTTCAAAAAGCTAATGTCAGACCTAGTGCTGTTAGCATAATCATCAACGTAAAGACCGCTGTCTCTACATACAATCTAATCAAATTACTGAATTCCTTTTTATCTGTGAATAAACAAATGTTTCAAATATGTTTTACTCTAGTGAATAATTTTTTTGGTGTGACCAATTCATTTGGGTTTGCTACCAAATAATACTGTATGGTATGGGAGTCTGGAGGCCTGTACCCAGATACTGTAAAATCTGGATATTCTAAGACTGGTTGCGATACAATTTACTAACCCCTTACACATGTGGCAAAGCCTGGATTATCCTAACAATAGAAAAAAAGACTTTTAATCAGACACGAGTGAATCTAAACGTTACAGTATTCATTTGATGGGCATTTGACATTTCAAGTGATTTTCACAAATGTTGTCAGTAATGAAATCAGAAAATATTCTGTATACATACTAAAATGAGAAGAATAGTCTTGCAATATTTGGTGCCTACCCAAATTAAAATATATCAAAGAGAGGTCAGAGAAATCCCGATCTGCTTTTTGCTGATTAGGGACAGAATACACTTTTCTATCCTATTTTCAATCTCAGATTATGGCATGAAGCATGATTGTTCACATACATTGAAGATCCTGGAATCACAGTTTTATTAATCTGAAACATTCTCCCCCTAGACTTTTGGAAAAAAGGGGTTGTTGTAACACACTGGTTCCCAAACCTCTCCTGGCCCTCCCAGCCATCTCATAGTTTAGTTCTAGCCCTGAACTAGCTCACCTGATTCAACAGGTAAGTGTTTGTTAATTAGTAAGTAAGATTCAGGTGTGCTAGCTCTGGGCTAGAAGTAAACTATGAGATGGCTGGGGGGGCAGGAGAGGTTTAGGAACCACTGTGTTACAGCAACACCTTTTCTTTCTCCAAAAGAACCACTGCTATAACAAACAGTAGTTTAAAATCTTTACTTCAGTGTTTGTCCTCTCTCCTGTTTGGTTTTAAATTACAGGTTGTGGAATCTCCTGCAAAGCTGAGGACAACCATTAGGCATGTTCTTTTTTTACATTGTTTTTTTAAATAAAACATTTTGTTGTTGGAGGAGGAAAATAAAGACCCATTTTGTCTTGCATCTATATTGCTTTTGATTACATTAACATTACGTCAGTTTTTTTTCTGTGTATGTACATTAATATACATGAAAAAATACAATAATTCACAGTATGTGCATGGCACATGTGACTTCTATAGCCGTTTGCTTTCTCATTGCATTTTAGCAACTCCTTGTAAATGTATATTCTTCGAATAAATGTGTAAATTTACACCATTATGTATGGTGAACCATCTTTAGGGTCACCAGTAGTTGTAACCTCAGAAAGGAATCTAGGAAATTAAATCTAGATTGGATGTGGGCTTCTGCAGAATATTGTGGTGCCAACACTAGAGGAGCATGTGGGGAGCTTGGGAAAGGTTTCTCCTTGAATCCTCCATTCTCTGTCTAGCAGATGCTTTTGGTCTGAAATAATCATTTCTCACCTTAATTAGCTACAGTACCACTGCAAATAATCCACAAGAGTATCCTTAGAATTAATCAAATCCCAAAGTTGGAAAAATCTGTTGTTTTGTCTTTGAGCAAGACTATTATGCTGCAAAACATGTATTTTAAGAATCTTTTCTTAAAACGGAAATTTCTTAAGCTAATTTCTTCATCTTTTCTGTTGCATTAGATAATACTGCTATTTCATTTAAATCAAGAAAATATCTCCTGAAATATAGTTACATTTTTCTTTTTCTTTTTTTACCTGAAAAGAAGATAAATACACTGTTAGTATTTTTTCAAACACTTAAATCACTCTTTGGATCTCTTTGAAGGAAATACATTATAGATCCAAATCTTTACTGTACATTAGTGTAATTTCTTGAGAACAAAATGCTGTAACAACGGTCAATGGGAACCAAAATCACCAACTGATTGCGGGCTGGATTCAAACTCATGCCAAAAAAGTTAACAATTCAAATCACAGGCTGTTTCATAACAGCGAGTCATAATGTGACTCAGTAGTGTGTATGGCCTCCAAGTGCCTGTATGCACTCCCCACAACTTCAGGGCATGCTCCTGATGAGACTGTGGATGGTGTCCTGGGGATCTTCACCCAGACCTGGATCAGGGCATCAGTGGGCTCGCTGGGTTGATGCCTTTCTACAGCCTTGTCCAACTTTTCTTGTGTAACGGCCCGTCTCCTGGTATCAACACCATGCTCTTGTGACTACTGGGAGACAGCATATCTTGCGACAGCATGTTTGGATGTGCCATCCAGAAGGTGCTGGACTGCCTGTGCAACCTGAATGGGCGGCAAGTACCGCCTTATGCAACCAGTAGTGACATAGACACTATCAAAATTCAAAACTAGAGAAGACTCAATCTGGGAGGACAAGGAGAGAGCAATTGTCTGTGGCCACCACCTGCAAAACCGTTCCCTTTTGGGGGGGGTTGTCCTGCTGTGGCCTCTCCAGTGCCCCTGTTGTCACATTGATTTGCACCAAAACAGGTACATTGATTCACAGTCACTTATTCCTAACTGGACAGATCAATATCCCTGAAGTTCAATTACTTGGTGTTATACTGTGATTTTCCTGATAAAACATTTTTAGGACAGTGTATATGATTGATAAGAGTTATTTTTTCCAGTGTACTACTGTAAGAAGTTATGCAAAACAACATAAGTATGAAAAACAATATCTATGGAACATAAATCACAACTAGCTAAATGTGTAGAAATGATGCAGAAGAATAGTCAAATTCAATGTCCTCAGGTAACAAATAAAACCAGTGACTTGTCAGTTAGCTGATCGCTGCTGCCTGCACAGTTTCGGATTCATGGTGACATGTTGGTTGATAGATATTTGGAGCAAGTACACACTGAAGGAAGATGAGCCACAGTGTTATCAATTACAACATTATTTCTGTTTATTAAATACCACTGTTGTTACATGATCTGTTTCATAACATGATTTATTAAAAGTATATTATTATTGGTAGCATTACTGTAGATTATTAGCTCAATATAGAGGCTCAAGTATCTCCTTTCTGTTTGCCTGATCCCTGGGCTTCAGAACAGGATCCAGCCCCCTGCTTTGGAACTATCACTAACAAGGCTTTTCAAATGCTACAATGACAGGCGTTATATAAACAACACACACGTCTCAAATCTTTTATAGAAAGCTCAAACAACATGGATTTGCAGAGATGAACAACCAAATCAAAGGTGAGTCATGTAGAACTATGCTGCAAATGGTGGTGGTATTAAATTACATAAAAACAGCAGACAGACACTGGCCTTTACTACTTCATATTATGTGAACACAAACTAATAGCCTGCCATTTGTGGATGTAGATCATTTGTCTTTGTTCTGTTGCCATGAAATTGTAATTAAATTCCATGGAATTATATAAGTTTTAGTGCATTTGCTTCATCAGATGAAAGTTAAACTCTGTGGCTGCCTGTTTGCTCCGGGTTTTGGACTAGGCCTCCTTCAGTGCCAGACACACTCAAAGTGTCAAATCCTGCAGAGTAGATCCATCTGTTTGAGTGGTGCTGGAATGACATAGCTGAAGAATGTGGGCGATATCTGGCACCTAATGGATTTGGGGGAGTTCAGGTGATACATTTTTGAACATTATTTATCTAACTTAAGTGAGCTGTAGCTGTTCAACAGCTTTTCTATTGTTAAGATACAGTACCTGCGAAGTATATAAAACCATTGTTTTTGTAAAAATACCCTCCCAGTGAGAATGTGATCGTGACCAGACCATGGAGGCCGTGGTGGGAGAGGTATCAGCCAGTTAGCTACAACCTATGTTCCAGCTCTGGTACTGAACAGGAGCTCAGGGACATGATCTGCAGGTGCAACGCTGTGGGGGTAATGGGACATCCTATTTTGATGGATGAATTTATTCTGCAAATGTGTGCAGAACTTTAATAAACAATGAAACAATTGGACCCCAGACGGCTTGTGCATGTGTTGATCGCACAATGAGCCCTAAACCACTTTGTCTTAGAACTTTGAAGCACAGCCAACAGATTTCTTATTGTGGATCTAAGAAAATGTTGGAAGAAATCTGAAGTTGCCTTGTAGTAGAAATTATATGTATCCGTTTTAGTGTGGATATGAACACATCTCCCTCTGCAGGTATCTATGCAGACGTAGTCATTAATCATATGTGCGCCCCTGACGTGGGAGAGGGCAGACGCCGTTCGACTTGTGGCTCATACTTCAATGCCAGTAAGAGGGAGTTCCCATCTGTGCCCTACACTGCTTCCCACTTCAATGATGACAAATGCCCCACCCTCTGTGGAAATATTGAGACTTATCAAGACATCTATCAGGTATTATTTCCGAGAGGATAGAAGAAAGGAAACTCCTTGTAAATACCACGAGACACTGATGGAGACATATTGCATTCTCCCTTCTCTTGCAAACCCTTGTTATCATATAATACGATAGAAAACCAGAGGCGTTCATACAATGCATTGCTTTGGCATTTCAACCCAACAGGTGCGTAACGGTCGTCTGGTACGTCTTGATCTGGCTCAGGACCAGGAGCATGTGAGGGGGAAGATAGTGGACTACATGAACAGGCTGGTTGACATGGGTGTAGCAGGTTTTAGGGTAGACTCATGTAAACACATGTGGCCTGAGGACTTGAAGAACATCTATAGTAGGCTCCACGACCTCAACACCACCTGGTTCAGACATGGTTCCCGGCCTCTCATTTATCAAGAAGTGGGTTTTAGCACTAGCAAGACTTATCTTACTTTAACATTCTAAAAGACCGTTTTTATTTATTTTTGCTTATATGTTTTGTTGCTTAAATTGTTTACTTACTGTAGCTACTTTCAGCAGATGTATCTGCATGAGCTTATATTGAGGCTGTTGGCCCCACTTTGCATACAAAAAACTAACAAATGGCCATTCCAGGTTATTGACCTTGGTGACAAGCCAGTAAAAGCAATGGAATATTCTGGGCTGGGCCTCGTCACAGAGTTCAGGTATGGTGCTGTGCTGGGCTTTGTTATTCGCAAGTGGAACCAAGGAAAACCTGCTGACCTCAAGTATAAATATAGTACACTTTGAATGGTTTTAAGAATTATACAGCTCTGGAAATTTTTTGATGAAGGCACCTTTTTCTTTCCTTTCCTAAATAGTTTATAAGGAAAGTTTTGAGTGAGAAACAGAAACATTCAATATGCTGTGGTCTCTTGATTTTAACCCTTCTGTCCCATGAAAATGTGATTGAAACGTCTTGTTGTTTTCAGGACATGGGGTGAGCACTGGGGACTGCTGCCTTCTGATGAGGCTCTCGTGTTTCTGGATAACCATGACAACCAGAGAAGGGGGGACAACCAGTGCAGGGGGGACACTCAATAGTCACCTTCCGGGAGCCTAGGTAAAAACCATATGCTACAATCTGACAATGCTGTGGATGTTGTATTCTACAGTATAAAGTAAATCATTCATTTAGCATCAGAATATTTAAAATGGCTGTGGCTATTATGTTGGCCCATCCCTATGGAGTCCCAAGATTGATGTCAAGCTACCGGTGGGATCGACGAGTTGTTGGCTGAAAGGTATGTTTAGGTAAAACAATTAAAATGTACAGTTAGGTCCGGAAATAATGCGGACACTGACATGTGTAGTCTCTCAGCTTGAATTTGAGGGTATTTACATCCAAATTGGAGGAAGGGTTTTGGTTAATTAGACACTTGGCTCAAAAACTGGTTCATTGGCAAGTGTGGGCTATTCCTTTGTCATTTCTTTATCAATTAAACAGGTGAAAGTTCTGGAGTTGATTCCGGGTGTGGCATTTGCATTTGAAGGCTGTTGCTGTGAAGCTACACCATGCGGTCAATGGAGTGCTCAATGCAAGTGAAACAGGCCATCTGTAGGCTGCATAAAAATCCATCAGAGATATAGCAAGAACATTAGGAGTTTCCAAATCAACAGTTTGGTAAATTCTGAGAAACAAGAACACCCTGGTGATCTCTGCAACACAAAATGCCTGGACTTCTACAGAAGACAACAGTGGTGGATATTTGTAGGATCCTTTCCATAGTTAAGAAAAAACCCTTTACAACATCTAGCCAAGTGAAGAACACTCTCCAAGAGGTAGGCATATCATTATCCAAGTCTACAGTAAAGAGAACTCCATGAGAGCAAATACAGAGACTTCAACACAAGGATGCAAACCATTCATAAGCCTGAAGAATAGAAAGGCCAGATTAGGCTTACCTACCAACAAGCTGAAGACTGATGCAAGGCCTGGCAAATCATCACAAAGGAGGAAACCCAATGTTTGGTGATATCCATACGATCCAGACTTCAAGCAGTCCTGCATGCAGGGTATGAATTTTTTATGATTGTGTTAATCCAATTGGTTTCAATTCTTAAACGTTGTTGTTCATCCCCCAGAATTAAAGCTGAAAGTCATTCAATTGCATCTCAGTTGTTTCATTTTAAAGCCATGGTGGTGGTGTACAGAGCCAAAATGATGAATATTGTGTCAGTGTCAAATATTTCCCTCACTAGTGTCTTGTCTTAAACCACAAAACTTTAGATCTCCTCCCACATTTCTCATGGTCAGCTTGAACACTCATCGCATGGCAGTGGTATTCAACCTTCAACTTCTGTCTGTCAGGATCGGAATGATTGGATGGGTCCTCCCAGCTCCCCAGATGGCTCCACCAAACCTGTCCCCATACAGCCAGATGGTAGCTGTGGGGAAGGGTGGGTTTGTGAACACAGATGGCCCTCAATCAGGTAAGAGTCAGTCAATACTGGTGAATCACTTAATATGAATGGTACATTCAAAAGGATTACTTAACACACTCTCTACTCCTTTCTCTCTCTATCTGTACCGTTCCATAATGTTGTAGATAGGGAACCACTAGCAAACTGGTGGGATAATGGAGAGAACCAGATCGCCTTTGGACAGGGCAACCAAGGTTTTATAGTGATCAACAATGATGACTGGTATGGCTGTTTTACCACTTAGATTTTTTCTAGACAATAATTTAAAATGTCTTCTAATGTAACAGATATGTCAGATGACTTTCTGTGCCAGTTTATTGGGTGACACTTGGTATTGGCAAATGAGATGAATATTCAATAGAAATCTAAATCGTTTGAGATATTGACCCATGGCAAACAGCTGACAGTTAGAAAGGATGGCAGAGCACACTTCACCATCAGCCCCTCTGACCCAGACCCTGCCCTAGCCATCCACACTTACTCTAAACTCTGAGACATAATACATATAAACTACTATATAATAGTAGTATATAATAGCAGAATAACCAATACATTTTATCTATAAATTCTTACTACAGATTTCTGACACTATATGTAACCTTGCAGAGATGTTTTTATTTGTAAGTAAATACATGTTCAAGTTTATTGTAGATGCTAACAGTAGATTTAAAAAAGCTAACTGGCAAAATCATGACACACCCCTTTAAGCTAATATTACTTATGTGACTTAAAAGAGCCCATCCAACCCCTGACAGTAATCAGTTTTACAATAATTTCCTGTAGAAAATATGTCAATTTCAAGGTGTTCTTATTCATTATACAGTGAGTGATGGCTTTACTATGCATATTTTATGCTTTTACACCCTGCAAGTTTCATGAAGTTGTCGAAATGAGTAGCATTTAAACTGAAGTGAAGTAATTCATTTGAATAATTTATAATGAATGTCTCTGATAAGCATTAGCAACAAGGTCATCAGTTATGTTCGAGCCAGTGGCTGTTTTTCGATAATGCGAGCAGGGCAGTGTCGCTGTCCTTTGGAAGAACATTTTACTTATGGTGTAAACATTTTTATGAACATAATATAGTCACAGATGATGGAGAAAGAAAGAGACAGTGCATTCTCTTTCAACTCACCCTGATTCTTACATATTCAGAGGGGCTTGGTATGGTAGTAGAAAACTAACATTGAGGTTCCCAAAGAACCTTTAATTATGCAATCAAACCGTTCAAACCAAAATAACATGTAAACATGTCACACGCTACTCTACAGCAAATCATAAAATATCTACTCAATGCGTGTTGAGAGTACAATGTTGTCGTGTTAACGCATTAAGCTCAGGAACATTCATATTAGCCCCTACTTTGGTGCATATGCCCCCTCCAGCCTATTAACAAACAACCACGCACCAACAGCATGCTAACAATGCTAACGCTACACAGCCAAATACCAGTCCCTTCATCGTCACTCGTCCAGCATTGTCCAAACAGGCAACTAAATCTTTGCCTCATCTGATACACTGCAACCTTGCTTTATTCCCTGTTGTGATGTTAGCAGAGCTGTTAATGTATTTATGGGAGGACAAATGTGGCCGAGGCAATCTTAGGAAAATATATAAATCCTGCATGTTCATTTCTCAGGGCCAGAAGTGTGTTGGTGGTGATCAGCATGTAGAATCTATTCCCTGAGTAAACTCTTTGTGACTAGTAAGAGGTCAAAGCCGTCTGGCAAAATGTGTAGGTGTGTGTTTATATATGTGTGTGCTGTCAGACCACCACCGATAGTTTTAATATAGCTTTTGGCTAAGTCTACTATAATTGTGTATAATTAACTCAGGCACAAGACCCAGTGGGCCATACCCAGCAGTGTGTGTGTGTGTGTTTGTGTGTGTGTGTGTGTGTGTGTGCGTGTGTGTCTGTAAGTTACAGACCAACATATCATCTGCTGCACCAGTCTGTGTCTTACAAGATGTTTCGTTCTGCCCTGTGTATAGAGTATTACAGCACTGGGCATGAGAATTATTTCAATGTCTTGACAGAGCAAGATTGTTTTGGCATTGTAAACTGTTGGGAATGCAAAATGGCACCTGTTTAAATGACAATGATCAAACTAATCTGGACTGAACATAATGCATGAATAAAGAAATATTGTGTTATTCATTAAACAAAATGTAATATTCCTATTGAGTGATCTCTTTAGTGCACCCCGAACGCAGCAACATTTTGCCATTGGAAAATTGCAATCAATGACATAGTGTTCCCAGAGATTCCTAAAGAACTTGATTCCTCAAATGTTTGCCACATCTGAAAAGCAAAGGTTAACTGCTTCTTTATCTCCCACCTAAAAAGGGATTCCTCATACATGATGTACTGATACAGCCTGAATGTGCGGAATGAGTGAGGGAAATGGAGGGAAGGGGAGAGGAAGGTAGAGAATACTGTAGGGGGAAAGTGGCGGTGTGAAATCGCAAGATGAAGAGGTGAGGTGAAAGGAAAGGTTGGGTTGCTCCAGAGTAAGGCTCACATACTTTAAACATGTTTTGTCAAGTAATACCCAGTATAGATATACTTATGTTTCCCTTGTGGAACACCCAGGGTCTGAACCAGCCAATAATAAAAGTTTTTTTGGTCAATATAGATGACAGCACCAAATTGCCTTTATCCTGCATTGTTTTTCATATCTGACCATTGCATAGTTGGAAAGGGTGCATCACTTCTTAAGTTTCACCTTGGTTAGTGAGAAAATTAAACCAACATGACTGGACTGGAAATCAAAGGCAATTCATACAACAGTAGTCAGACAGGATACAATAATATAAATTCATCCTGCTCAGTGCTCACTTTTAAAGAGAGGTTGTGTGGTAAAATCACTGGGATAGCCAAGGCATATATATTTTTTATTGCCAATACATAAACAATAGAATTGGGGGTCAGAAGTAAAATGATATTTTTTTGTTTAGTTTTTAGGGGTCAAATTTTTTGGGCAAGCCTGGCATCTCTTGGCTTCCATAAATACATTGCCACTTCTCTGGCACACCAGCGCAAAGCAGCGCCAGGTTTTCCATTTTATTCATCATATGCCTATGTCTATATACGTTAAATATTTTTAGGAATTATTTCTTGATATTATTTCATGCTTGGGATTGTATCAACAGTTTTTTCTCAGAAAAATTACTGACAGGAGCGATAACATGAACGACAGGCTAAGTGTCAATCTGGGTCAAGACTGAATGTAATGGTCCATACAGATATACATTACACTGATGCTGCCAACTTCAACATAACTTTGTCTTACTGTGTGCCGTGAGAGCAGCCAGAAGGCCTCGTCTCTAATAAGATTTAGAGAGAGTAAGCAGGAGACAGGTTTATGATGTGTCCTGGGATTTCCAACCCTCAATATCTACCAGCAGATCAATGTGGTGAGTAAACTTTGCCTTTGCTGCACATTGCAATCAGCCATGAGCCCAAAAGTAATCACTTAAATTGAAATAATCCAACAGGTCTCCTATTGCAGTGTCAAAGTTAATAACAAAAGAGTCACCTAGACCCACTGCTAGAATGAGATATTAATCCTTAAATCAAGATTAATTAAAGCAGCAGAAGAGCAGGAGACATATGACCTTGAAGAGTGGGATGCTTAAAGAAAGTCCTACCATTTATATTTCGGTTTCTACAATATCAGTGTGTAATTTCAAACTGGGTCTGAGTGTTGCCATGGCACAGTGAGGTCTTCTGGTCAGAGAACACCTGTACATTTTGTAAATATTTGTGAATTTTATTAGTTCACAAATGAAATCGATTAATTAATGCAATCGATGCAAAATGTGTATGGCTTAAATCTAAATTATGTCTACTTGGCCTATAAATTTAGCTGCAAATTATAGATATTGTGTATTAAAAGAAAGAATCACCTTGTATTTTATTTGTTTTTATGGATTCCAAAACCACAAGGACTTCAATGGATGTCGAGCTAGCAATGTCAAGTGAATTTTTCAATATGAGGACTACTGTCATTCATCAGTAAGTGAGTGGGAAATGAATAACTTAATCTCATACACGACCGTGGGAACAGTTACAGAGAAGTTGCAATCAAACATCGGGAAAGGGAAGGTGTCGTGGAGCCTGGTTGAAAGTGCAGACTGTGCTATCTGCCTTCCTCCAGATGAACATCTAACCTGTTGACAAATCCCTTCTGCTGCTTTACGTATGTGGATCCATCTCGACTGCTCCTTGAACTTTATTTTGTAAACTGGTGGTGGCAAGGTGCTGTTGGGAAACCTCGATTGGAGAGTGAACTGTTCCTACCGCCTGGCACTGGACGACTTGCTCGTCTCCCGCTGTTGACAATCCCTCGGTTGGCTTTGGGGCTTAAGACGCCCATTTCTTCTAAACCCATGTTTTTAAAATTCTATGCATTTATATATGCTGAATACATTTATAACAGGAGCGTAAGATCTCAACCTGGTTTTAAATGTCATTTATACCATTTAAATTAATTTAGCTGTGCTGTTGCCTGAATGTGTGTGATGCAATGAATGGAATCAATATACAAATCTCAATAGTCCAAACTCATTCCACCTTGCACTTCAGGCAGGCTAAAGCACTCAGAAATATGTTACATGTCCAATATGTTCAAAGCCTCAATGCAAGTCTTTTGTCCTTGTCCAATTTGTGGGTAGGTTTGAGTTCCTCCCGGCTTAATTTCTTTGAATTACATTGTCAGGCCAGAGGGGCACCCATGAAATGAATCACCAACCGTTTGCTCAGTGGTTTATATTAATCCACGTGTCTCCAGTCAGGCCCTGTCCTTCATGTCTTTGTAGCATTTGCTTGCATCTTGGTGCTGACAGACAGTCCACCAGCACTGGATAATTACAGTTGAATATTAGATGAGGGTGAGAAGCTTGGCACTGGTAATTTAATGTAATGCTTTTTGATAGGTGAAGCCAGGTTATTCACCACAATGTGATCAAGAAGGCAGTGTGTGTCTGTGTTTTCTGTGTGCGTGGATAGGGGGTGGGTGGGGAGGGGGCTTGAGTGCATCTGTCTATCCCTCTGTGTGTGTGTGTGTGTGTTTGTGTTTGTGTGTGTGTGTGTGTGTGTGTGTGTGTGTGTGTGTGTGTGTACTGCTGCTCCAAATGACCCACACAGAAATCCTAGGTCTTTGGTGTTTTATTATAAAGGATCTGACTGAGTAACACCCAGGCATACAGGGGGTAGAAGTCAATCAGTCACACATGACTTCAGGGCAAGTTGAGCTGCTCCTATCTGTTATGAGATGGGTAGCTGAGCTGTCTTCTCATTTCATCTACTACCCCTTTTCTTTTCTCCACCCTGACTGTCTATCTGTAAGTCGGTCCGTTTCCCTGTGGTGTTCATCTGTGGCTTGAAAGTCTATTTGCAGTTTGTCTTGCCATATTGATTAAAAATAGGTTTTCCGTGATGGTGGGTTGTGTGTATGAGTGTGCGTGTGCACGTATGCGCATGTGCGTATACCCATTATGTGTTTGCCCAAATATGTGTGCAAATGTATGTACTTGCATGGCTGCATGGAGTTGTTTGTGTGTCTATCAGTTACTTCTAGAATTGCATTACGGTTTAATTAATATTTATACAGCTCTAGAACTAATTGAGAGCCCTTTTCTTTCCCAAAAAGTTGAATTGGAAAGTTTTGAGTGAGGAACAGAAGTGTTCAATTTGCAGTGTTCTCTTAATTTTAACACTTCTGTCCCTCACTCAAAGCCTACATTTCCAACTTTTTTGTATATATATATATATATATATAGATATATAAGAATCCCAGAACCACACGGGGGGACCTAGTGAATGACCTGCAGAGAGCTGGGACAAAAGTAACAAAGGCTACCATCAGTAACACACTACGCCGCCAGGGACTCAAATCCTGCAGTGCCAGACGTGTCCCCCTGCTTAAGCCAGTACATGTCCAGGCCCGTCGGAGGTTTGCTAGAGAGCATTTGGATGATCCAGAAGAGGATTGGGAGAATGTCATATGGTCAGATGAAACCAAAATATAACTTTTTGGTAAAAACTCAACTCGTTGTGTTTGGAGGAGAAAGAATGCTGAGTTGCATCCAAAGAACACCATACCTACTGTGAAGCATGGGGGTGGAAACATCATGCTTTGGGGCAGTTTTTCTGCAAAGGGACCAGGACGACAGATCCGTGTAAAGGAAATAATGAATGGTGCCATGTACCGTGAGATTTTGAGTGGAAACCACCTTCCATCAGCAAGGGCATTGACGATGAAACGTGGCTGGGTCTTTCAGCATGACAATGATCCCAAACACACTGCCCGGGCAACGAAGGAGTGGCTTCGTAAGAAGCATTTCAAGGTCCTGGAGTGGCATAGACAGTCACCAGATCTCAACCCCATAGAAAATCTTTGGAGGGAGTTGAAAGTTCATGTTGCCCAGCGACAGCCCCAAAACATCACTGCTCTAGAGGAGATCTGCATGGAGGAATGGGCCAAAATACCAGCAGCAGTGTGTGAAAACCTTGTTAAGAATAACAGAAATTATTTGACCTCAGTCATTGCCAACAAAGGATATATAACAAAATATTGAGATTAACTTTTGTTATTGACCAAATACTTATTTTCCACCATAATTTATCAATAAATTCATAAAAAGTCCTACAATGTGATTTTCAGGATTTTTTTTTTTTTCTCATTTTGTCTCTCATAGTCGAAGTGTGCCTATGATGAAAATTACAGGCCTCTCTCACCTTTTTAAGTTGGAGAACTTGCACAACTGGTGGCTGACTAAATACTTTCTAAGGTATATATATATATATATATAATATCTAGACATTGTCCTATTGGGGTTCATCCAACTTAAATGATTTGACAGCATTTGACCCAGGGTCCTTTACCTGATGTGAGTAAAAAAAAAAAAAAACTCTGTTTCTGTATTGCTTGACCAATAATAATAACTCAAGGATAACAGTACAGAAGACAGAGGTTTAGGTATGTTTGTTTGCAGTTCCCTGTCTTATTCCATCAATGTGCAATGTGATACTGTTAGGGTAGGATAGATTACTTTCTAAATGGCTGAATCGGCCGAATTTCCAGTAAAAACTGAAAAAATAGACTTATTTTCCTACATGTTTTTATTTTTCTTGCACTGGAGGACCCACTGCAAATAGACAGTTTTTCCTCGGTCATTATGGGGTATTGTGTGGCGATTGATGACCGAAAAATGAATTAAAGAATAAGGCTGTAACACAATAAAAATGTGGAACAAGTCAGGGGTTCTGAATACTTTCTGAATGCACTGTGCACAGCATTGAAATATCCCCCTAGAAATCATGACTCACCATGGCTCACAATCACTTTTAGTTCATCATACATTGATCTTATTTCAGTTTACTCAAAAGTTGTTTTTTCATGTGTAGTTCCAGGCTTAGTTTTTATTCACTATTATAACCTTCATGCACAAAAATACACACACACACACACACACACACACACACACACACACACGGCATGGCGGACCAACTCTAATTCTCTCTCTGCACTGAGTTCCAGAGTGATGTGCCATAATGACCTGTCTGAAATTCTTCCTGATGCCACCGTCTAAACCAGGCCTGTGAACAGAGATAATGAATTCCAACAGCAAACAGCAGTACGGCCTTAAGAATCCCGATAGCAGCTTTATAATCTGTTGTCCTCCCTTGTATCATAACTGACAGGTATGAAGGCCCGCTAAAATGGCCATCTTCAAACTGCAGCTTTGAGAGAATATTTTGTTTTTGGTGTTTGTGGAATTAACGCAATTCGGTAGGGACAGAATTACTGAGAGTCATTTTCAACGGATAGCTTTTATGAGCCCTTTTCTAAAGTATGGTTTCATATGGTTAACGTGTCAAACTCGTCAGAAGCCTCTTACCCATCACTCACACATGTATAGTGGTTGATTTATTATTCTCCATGCTAACCATTCATCTCAATTACCTAAGAAAAGCTCCAATCTCTAAAATACCTCAACCTTATATCGACTCCAAGTGCATGTGATGTCCTAAACTTCTCTCTTGAGCCAGAAATTGCTTTTTTGCCTTATTGGGGACAAATTGTCAGATTTGACTTTGTGGTCCCCACATCAAACCAGGATCACACACACACAAACACACCTACCAAGTGTCATTTGTTGATAGGACATTACCTCTACAGCCTGATTATGAAATTCTTCTTGCCCATCACTTTTTAGAGGACAGCAACAGCAGGGGGAAGCTTGTTAAGGATTAAACGGTGGTAATCTATGGCATCCATACCACTCTTTTCTCAAACCCATGTGTCATGGTATATAATATTATAACTGTCTGCCATCATTGTGAGCCATTATTGTCAGTTCAACTTCAGCATGAACAGTGAGGAGAGGCATTGTCTGATTTACTGACACAAGCTCCCAAGATGCACCACAATGTTGAAAACTGAGCCCAAACCTGTCTCCATCACTGTCTCCATCTCACTCACTCTCCTTCTTTCTGTTTGTCTCATTCCCTCTCCACCTCTGTATGTCCCTCTCTCACCCCCCACACACGCTCTGTCTCTGGGGGGTTTTCTTCATGCGCTCTACCACTCAACGGTGACAGGCTACGACAGCATCTGCTTGCTGTGGCACCTGTGTGGCAGTGTGGTACTTCTCACAACAATGCCTCTAATAACAGGGTCCTTCGGAGAGCCACTAAATCTTTCCCAAAACACTCTGCGTGAACTGTCATTACAATACACGGTTTGGGCTTTTCATTTGAATATTTAAGTTATTATTTTTAGGCACTAATGTGAATGCCACTCTGATCCTTGAAAACAACCGATTTGAACAGCAATATTAAAACGCATGAGGCAACGATAAGCCATTTCCATAACAGACTTCAATATACAATGTTTATGGACATGCGTTCAGTTTTGCAATTACATGTAATGCTGATTTTTGTGTAGCCCACTAGTGGCCATTCCCAATCTATTGGTTATTTCATACTAGATCAACTATTGTCATTTAGGTTTCACATTTGAAGTCATTCCCAGATTGCCAAAACCCTCAGAAATTGGGTGGTGGGAAATTTTTTATGAGATCCCCTTTTAGAAAAGAAATGACAACCAAAGTTAAATGACAGACAGTTGCAATAGCAACCATTTCCAAGACTGAGGTTGGAAATAGATAGTTGTGAAGTTGTCGATACCAGTATGATATATTCACATGCTCTTGTTAATTGCTGTGTCAACAACATCTTAAAAAGAAACATACTTAAATATATTAAATAATGTGTTTCTCACCATTAAATATCAGCAGGAGGGCCTTTCAAGTGCTTTTGTACCAATCATGTGTCAATTATCACTGTCTATTCATATATATATATATATATATATATATATATATATATATATATATATATATATAATCATCATTGGCTAAGGATTAGAGTTATTTTATTAGCAACATCCTGACTCACAAGTTACAAGTGCTTCTGTTTATAAAACCCAGCCCCCATGTCAAATGTAGGTCTTACCAGCATTTTTCTGGAAAAATCTGAGGTGATATTTTGTACACACACACACACACACACACACATGCACATATACATATATACATATATATCAAATACTGATCAAAATGATGACCTATTGTTGTGTAATGTCACGGCTAGGTTTCAGCCCGTATCTTTCAGGTTGAAAGTGGGAATGTACTGGTGTGGGGCTTTAATTAATCTCTCCATCGTTACTTACCTTTGCATAACACTGCACCTCAACACAGGCTGGTCGGTCACTGATATGGTTGTTGTTTTAATTCCTACTTTCCATCCGGTCCTTAGCATTCAGCAGAACGCCACGTCTGTTTCACCTGAGTGCAGCTGTGGCACTCTCCATTTGGGGCCTTTCAGGCAGCAGATTGTTAAGTGAAACACCTCTTCCTGCCCCCTCTCTGCCCCTCTGCCCGTCCAAACCTCAAGGGGAACAATCTCCCAAGGTCAGTGTCCCCTGGCACCTATTCCTGTGCTTCCCCTTCTCTCAACGCCCAGTGCTGTGAAATCAGGCATCTGTATGGCCGAGTCTCTCCCCAGTGTGCTCTGAGCGGCCAGCGCCACATGAGGTGAGACAGCAAAGGTGAAATGCAGCATGACATTCCACTTTGTCGTCATGGCAACCCAAACCCTGACAAAAAGCTGAAAAACAATAAAACATTTTGGAGAAAGAAAAAAGGAAAAAAATCTGTGCTGTGACGGCCATGCTTTAGGGAACCTTTGGGGAATTGAGACAACGACGCACGTAAGATGTTTCCTGGCCAAAGGAAGTAGGAGAAAAGTAGTTTGACATTTGCTCCTTTCTAACATTTGATGACTCCTACCAAGGAAGCAATCAGAAGGAAGGACACTGCAGCCATTTTAGAGAAGTACCTCTCTGTCTGTCTGCCTGAACATATTTCACCTGTTCAATAATTTAACGGCCACTCTGTGGCTGGGTCCTGAGCTGCAGTGAAAGCTGTACCTACCGGTTAGAACCTGTCTTGTCACTGGAGCAAGTCAAACTCTTAGTCCTGTTATTCAGCTGAAAGATGCCTTCTGCCACATTATGAGGGAAATGTCATTACCTCATTGCTCACATGCAATTTTCGCGGTGCTGCATGTCTCGGGTGTGTGTGAGTGTGTGTGTGTGACTGTGAAAAGTGTGTAGTGTTCATGCACAGCAGAACTGCATTAGGCCCGGCAGAGTGGGAAAACCCCAGTCACACACTCTGGGGAATAAACAGGCTCTTATCACCAGATCTGGGGTGAGATCAACATGTCTCTCAGTCAGTAACTAACAACCGCACGCGAAGACACGCACACACACTCTGGCTTGGAAGTCCTCTGATCTTGATTTCCTGTCCTTCCTCAAACATAATGTACAAGAACCAGGAGTGGAAGAACAACTGAAATATCCTGTGGCCGGATTCAAACTGATATTGCAGAAGTATGGAAAAAACTAAGAGACCACTGTGTCCTTTTCTTTCCTTTTCAAAAAAGTGGAAAATAAAAGTTTTGAGGGTGGAACAGAAGTGTTCAATTTGCAGTGGTCTGTTCATTTTAACGCTTCTGTTCCTCACTCAAAACATTCTTTTTCGAAGTTTTTGGAAAGGAAAGAAAAGTGCAGTGGTCACTTATTTTTTACCGGTGCTGTATATGTAATAAAAGGTCGCTGACAAATCTTTACTAGGTCTGCTATGCCAATGAAAATAATGCAAAATTAATAGTAATTTTATGAGTTTGACCTGTGATTTGACCGCTAAGTAATGTGCCTGTGTTTGTCCCATACCGGTAAGAGAATGAATCTTCTTTGCCTCAGTAAATGTGTCCATTTACACTAGGAATTTGCTAGACTGCTTTCACAAACTAAAATATGTTTTTCTGTCCCGGAGCAAGAGAATAAATACTAGGTGCACCCATGAGGGCCTGGGTTAAAGTGTAAGTCACATTTTGATATGACCTAAGCAAATTCACTCTTTAAACTTAATATTAAAGCATAAAAAGTACTGGAACATACATGATCAGGAGCGATTCTGCAGTGATGTAGATTAGGTAGGGAGTAGGCAAACACCATTAGACATCGTGTAGTCATTCGGTGATGAACGTTGTTTGGATCTTCCAAATGTCATTACATCCCGTCCTCTCAAACAACATCTCTGGAATGATCTAATGTAAGAGTAAGTTTAACCAGCCATAACAAAGTATGTCTATGATAATAGTGGTATACTTGTAACATGAATTTATTGTTATGGGTCAAGTCAAGTAAGGGACAGTATCTGGATATATGTTGGTACTGAAAGTAGGAGACGAGTTGTTAGACAAAACAAAACACGTATTGATAATATATTTGCTAAGACCCCACAAAATAGTGATGAGTCTTAAGATAACTACAACAGACACCCCTGAACAACAGACGTTGCGCTGGCTTTTTTTACTGAAGCCCCTAACAGGACCTACTCTCTGAATGTAAGTATGTGTGGGACTTTGTAAGCGTATGCTATTCGGCCATAGCATTGAGATTGCTGAACCTGGTTTGAGCGTTCTAATTCTCTGCATGAGAGTTTCTCTTGTAAGAGAACTCACAAGATGTAGGAATTATATAAGGATGTGGAGGATGGAATAATTCAGAAGTGATTTGAATTGGAAATATGTTATTCATCATTTACTTCTACATAAATCACATTGGTATACTACGCATTTTCATCGCTTTCAGAACATGATTCTTGCAATGCCAAGGTTGTGGGTTAGATTCCCATGGGTGGCTTTTACAAAAATGTCTGCGCTCACTAGGTGCTCACTAGTATTTCACACTGAGGCTTCTGCTAAATTACTTTCAAGGGAAAAAAGAAACATCAGAATAGATTTAATCAAGATCTCTTGTGTGATATTAATCAAGTAGTACAGCACCATCCTATAAGCTTTCTCAGCAACCCCAATTTTGCACAGCTGATTCTAATAATTAACTAGATGAAAAGTAAAATCAGGTTGGTATTATATTGATCTAGGGTTATAGGAACAGGACTGAATAGCCCTTGGTTAAAGAAACCATGACAACAGATCTTGGCACTTATAGAGGCTTGATATAAATTGCTGTGCATCTATACAGAGACTAAACATTACATTCACGTATATACATCTGCTTTTTATGTCTTTTGTACTGAAATCCACCCTCAGTTCTATAGTTAAAGTTCAAGGGCACTCTCATTATCAGGGACATCTAGTTGGACTAGCTGCCCAATGGGTTGAAGATTTGGCTGTTTATTTCAGTAGTCATATTTTGGGTTCCCTCATGTATATTATGTTTGGGGATCACTTAATAAATACGGAGAATCATTTCCAAGAATATTTAAAGTTCTGTATCTCCCATAAATACTGGAAAATACCCATCTCATTTACTGACATTTTCTTTTAATGTGAACTTTAACATGAACTAATTTGAACTGACTGTTAGATCTCCACTGGGGGGCAGTGTTGATACAGATTTGATCTTCTCTAACCCATCAGGAAAAGGCTTTTAATTAACCAGCATATTAGGTCTGTAACTCAGGCTTACACTTTCATAAATTGCTGTTTGCTACAAAAAATATTTGTGTTGCAAGGTGTCCTTCTCCCCAGGTTTGTTTGGCTGGGTCAAAGTGCTTCAGGAGAACGTAAGGACAGTGTGCATGTGTGTACATTTCTCTCTGTATGTGTGTCTTTACTGGAGGCCTGGAAACTTTCAGACTTTTTACCCATCCAAGCTCCCGCGCACTACACCCCTGATTTAAATCAGCACATCAGTAAACAGTTTGTTTCAAAATGGACTGTATTTTTGTGGTGTGAACGTCCTTCCTCAGTTTCAGACATAGATATGCATATTACTGTGGAGTTATTAATCTGAGTGTCACATGGATTATGCAAATAAATGAGATAGAGAGAATGAGAGAGAGAGAGACATGAGAAAAAGACGGGCTGGGGGTGAGAGAGATCGAGATGGGAGAGAATAAAATATTAACTGCGTCTTTTTGCTATTAAGCTCAAAATGGTTTGACATGCAGTGGGTTTAGAATGATAATATCCAACCCAGTGGAAGGAGGGGGTAGTTGATTTTTCAAAATTGTTATCAAGTAACCCAGTCATGTGTAGATATTCCTTAACACAAACATTCCATGAATCGCGTGCTCACTAAGAACCTCCATCTCTCTGGAAGCGGTACGAGTTAGGAAGAGGTAGGAAATAAATCATCTCACAACCTGACCAATGTACCTCAGTATAGAGATACAACACAACGTGTATGTATGCATAGAGAAACTCCTCCAAGCCAGGTACCTAGACTTTCCCTCCTTTTCTGTATCCAATCCTCTGACCCCCCCCCCCCCCACACACACACTCTGATCTAGCTGTAGGACTATACAGATTGGAATCAGAATACATGTAGAAAGCTGCAGCCTCCTCCAGCCATTCATTGTAGCGTGCCGTGGCCCGTTATTGGCAGGTGAAAGCCCCTGACGTGAAGGGCGAACGAATGCATTTCTGGAAATGACTGGAAGGCAGGGAAAGGTTTAATTCTCCCCACTGTGCTGTGTGGAGGGAAGTGGGAAAGGAGGGAGAAAAGGGTGAGCCTCCCAGAAACAGGCAATGATAGATGAGGTACATGGAGCAAGACAGCAGCCCCACTCTCCAGCCAGGCTGAATCAGGAGAACTGTCTGCCAGCTAAATGCCCCTGTCTGCCTCCCTCTCTCTCACTTGTATCAGTCTTGCTCTCTCTTTCTCTTGCTCTCTCTCCTCCACTTCTTCCGGCCTACCTTTTTCTCTCTATATTCCCTCCCTCCTTCTTCTTTATGCTTCAAACGCAATCTGTTTTTAGTGCTTACCAGCCGTAACAGATCTTGAGTCATTTGAAGATGGTTCTCTGAATCATTGCTTAATGAGCACACATTCTGGCAGGAACATCCTATTCTGGTCCAGCTGGACCAATGATGTTATCCCCTGGGTTTCTCAAACTGTTCTTTGTAGCAGGTATTGGTCACCTGAACAAAGTTATGTTCATTCATTCACAAAAGCCATCAACACGATCTCATTAGAAAGATGCATTAGTGAAAATGTACCTCCCATAGTTAAACCATACAGCATAATAACTTTTTGATGCTGAAGGGCTGGTTACGGTCCTTTGCTAACCACTGAAACCAGGTTTATTTTCCTCCTCCTGGTTTAGTCACCACTCACTAGTCAGAGTTGCCTGAGGGGTAGCAAGAGAGGCTGCTGTCTACAAGCTTCGCTGAGCAAGGCCACAGGCTATCTGTGACAGGAATTTACCATCTCTGATGTGTGTTTTTCCTATTTTGTCCAGCCCACTGATGACCCTTCGTTATCCTTAGCATGCGAAGATAGATGTGCATGACCCTTTAAAACAACAGAAGCCATCCAAGGGTAAGTACTGAATGTCTGTGGCATTCTGTTAACGTGGAATGCATTTAAGGGAAGATGAACGAGAGACTGAGAGGGGCAGAAAAAGGTTTGGAAAGCAGCCCAACCAAATCGGTATCAGCAGTGCAAATCAGACAAATCAAATCAACAATACCAGAAAGAACAAAAGGTTATTGCACGATATCAAAGACAGCGAAACAGGCCACCTGCACTTATTTTCTCACAAGGTAATAGATAGTTTTCTGCAATCAATTTTGGCAACGCTCCACACTTTATTTGTCTGGGGTTTTTCTTTTTCCTCAGTACATGTGTGGGGCAGAGTTCACTGGCTATGTCTGTCCATGGGTGAACCCCTATGTTGAACTTGAGATCTCCCCCTGCCAAGGAAGAATACCCTGTTTGTTTTCATGGCAAATATGCATGCACACCTACACATGCGCACCCAGTAAGGTGGGGAGAGACATTTCGCAGCACTGTAATTGAGACGACGACATGCATCCCCACGCTTCATTTGATGTTACAACGAATGCAGTGGTAGAATTAGCATGCTGCCTGTCTGTTGGGAAGAAAATGTTCCCCTCCTCCTCCGACGACTGCTTCTCATCAAGCATTCCATATTTAATCAGTGGAACTTAATGCTTTACAAACAGTCTCAGGAAATTTTAATGAGAGTCCCTAATTAGCCAATGGTGGAGTGATAATCACTTCTGAAACACATTAAGCTCTGGGTCTGTAGTGAAGTAATGAACTGCTCTGGTCCACCCAGCCAGCCACCCTCTTCAACGGAGCTGTCATGTTCAAAGTGGAGCGATGAATAGCACTCACTTTGCTCTTAACCTCTGGCTCCTCCGCTGCATGGGTAAATATTAAACTCCAAACCACACACTACACCAAAGGCTTGGACCACCAAACTGAGATGAGGGGTTGAGTGTGTGTGTGTGTGTATGGGTCTGAGTGAGTGTGAAAGGACCTTCTTTCTAGCTAACATCAACGTCTTGACCAGAATTTATCACTGACCCACAGTGACGTTATCAGATTGCACTTTGAAACAGACTTTTGGGAACGCTCTGAAACCAGATGTGAGGCACAAAAAAGAAGAGGGGATAAAATAGGAAAAGAGCAAGAGGAGGGAGACATTTATCAATCAGCCTTGTAAGGTGAGGTCACATGGAAAACTTTTTTTCTGAAATCATTTTATTCATTATTTTAATATAAGGGAGGTCACACTGAGACTAAGCTACTTTTCAGATTAGCCCTGTTATCAATACAAAATATAGAACGTTCAACCGACTTTTCACAAGGCTGGGGGCAGGACACAGGCGCAGAGACATACAGGCGGTGATAATCCATGTTTTATTAAAGTAAAGACACTAATAGCAGCTCCTGTGACTTTGGGTCAAGTGAAAACAATGACTACAAATCATACAACATAAATGGGTTCCCCAATTGGAGGCAACGATCTACACCTGCTTCCAATTGGGGAGACCTAACTACATAGAGATGCCTAGAAGCATCTTCTTTTGTCCTGTCCTGACTATGGCCCCAGCCCAGTGCAGAGATGGCTAGCGGCATAGCCAGCATGTGACACGAGTTATACAACGTTTCATATAACCTTTACATTATCAATTTAAAGTGTCTTTAATGCATTGGATGGAAAAATACATAAAAACATAAAACCATTACGTTCTGTACAACAACAAAAAGTCACCTTTGAGACAACAACAGAGCACTGATCCAGACATTAAAAAAAGCACATGTATCTTTAAGTGAAGCCACCAGCCGTGCCTTAAATTAATTTAGCTCTGAAGTATTCCAAGCCGGAGTTGTCACACTTTGATAACAAAAACTAGCATTTCAGCGTGTCCATTTTCTTACAGATAGTTTAAATACTCATTATTGCACTTATGGGCCAATAATCATCTTGTTGAGAAGAATTTCAAATTTAGCTAAATACATTTGTTTTAATTAAAAGATTCTGTTTTGCATAGTCATAATAAGTAACCATCTAAACTTATATTCTGTCTGCATTTCATTCACTCAAACCGCACTCTTCAGTAACTTTGTAATGGGAGGAGGAACTTTTCTCTGAAATGCTTATGTCAGATTGTCAGATTCATAATCCCCTAACAAGCCTAAGAATTTTCATAAACAACAGTACTACGAATAAGCTTTGTCTGTGTTTTATCTCACATGCTTTTTGTTTCATGGTTGCAAGAATGTTACACAACAAAAAAACTTTCATTTTACACTTGAAAGTCAATGTTTTCAGTGTTTTTTAAACTATTTCATAACGTTGCAAAAAGTAATTTAAATAGTATGAGGGTTTTTGACAACAATATTCTTCATATGTTAATGTTACTTATGGTCTTAATAACCCCAAAACCCATAGACTGTTTACATAGGAAAAGTTCGAAACACGTTAGCTGCATAATAGACCTTTCGAGTGTTAAAGAAAAGTGCCATTTGTTTTAAATATTGTGCAGAGCATAATGAACTGTACACAGAGACCTGCAGTGAGCACAAACAGCAAGGTCTGTGGAAGGAACATACAGTGGATTTAAAAAGTCTACAATCCCTGTTAAAATGCCAGGTGTTTGTGATGTAAACATTTTTGACAAAGATAAATCAGGTAAGAACTTTTTCCACCATTAATATGACCTATATTGTGAAAAAATCAATTGAAAAACAAACTGAAATCTTTGAGGGGGAAATAAAGATTTAAAACTCACAATAATGTGTTTTTTCTTTAGTAGGGATTTCATAATGAGCAGTGATGCTTAAAGTAGTACCCAATACATCTGGCCATAATTGATGTTTCTTAGCATCCTGCCTGTCTGTCTTTCTGCCTATGACATGGGCTGCCATTTGGGACATCATTTTCTCCTAAACTGAGTGGATAATAGCTTTGATTGAAAAAGTTGGATGCATTTCAGTTGTTACTTAACCACTGCTTTCTTCTGCCATGCTGGAGGGCTATTTTCTGTGGCTAAAAAAAGATCACCTGTTGGTGATAGCATTGGGAAGTATCTGAAAGGCCACTGGTTTGAATATCCAAGCTGACAAGGTGAAATATCAGTTGTTGTTGAGCAAAGCACTTAACTGTAATTGCTCGTCTACGCTGCTTTGGGTAAGAGTGCCTGCTAAATGACTCAAATGTAAATGTAGATATAATGATTTTCCCTGCCTTCATTGTGTGAAAGAATAGTGCTTTCGTGGTGCTTTGTGGTAGGTGATATGATATAGACCAGCTGCTTCACTACTAATTGATCACTGAATCAGAGCAATCCAGCTATTTTGAAGGTGCGGTTAAATGTGGATACTGTAAATTTATCTCTGATGAACCCATTCCAAAGATCCAACGGCTGACATCACACACAAACACACACACTTAGGTCTCATGAATTGGCTGCCAAATTCAATCTTTTTTTTAGAAAAAAATGCTATATTATTGTAATGCAGTAATGTAATGAAAACTTACAGTTCCCCCCTGATGTTTGAGCCCAAAATATGACACATTGTTTGTGGGGGTTTTTGTTACCGAATTGCCAGGTTTTACTAGTGTGAGGATATCTTGTCCCCACATATATAGCAACACCAAGATCAAACACACAGAAGGATGAGAGACATACATTCGATCAGGAAGGTTTTTATCAGCAGTCACCATTGACACTACCTTTATAATGCTGATGATTATCAGTCTCAAATCAATTAGTGTGTAATAGCCCAGTCAGTGTTAGAGGGTGGTTAAGTGGGGGCGCGTGCGTAAACGGCCCATCGGGCTTTATTGACAGGAGGGGAGACGGACAGCGTTGTGTTGGTTCAGCAAGGGAGAGGGGAGGAAATGGGGAATGGAAGGGGGCAATGATGGAGCGATGGTTTAAGGGCTTGGTTCATATACTCAGAACAGCTGGCTAGTCACAGTGGTAATAAATGGGCACTCGGCTGCCTCTCTCTCACTTCACTTCTCTATTTCTCACCTTCTATTTCTTTTTTCCATCTTCCCCACACTTCTCCTTAAAGAGAACACTTTCTGAACGGTAGACCTGGAACAGGCTATACACAGATGTGTCTAATTACTAGGCATTTTGCTGAAGAAAAGCTGCCTAAACTCCACATGGACCAGTAAGCTAAATGTCCACCTCATCTGATCGGTCCAACCAGTCAGTCTGGTAATGTAGCTCTACAAATTCGATTCCAGCAGGTCTGTGTCTTTGCCTCCTTAACATGGAGAGATGAGTAAGGACTTTTCCATTGGCCCTAATTATGATGCTTCCTAAACCTGCACCGTCGGATGGTTAAGTGGCAACAACAGGCAAGACAGGCCCTCTCATTGCTGATAGCAGCTAGTTTGTGACACTCTTAATCAGCCTGACTGATTAGGCCACAGGGCGCTCCTGAACTGTGATTGGCATGTCAACGACAGGTGCGCAGCAGAGTAGCCAAGTCAGGTCAACGTCTCTCAGCAGAGTGACAGTTGGCTGACCAACTCGAGTGTTACAATCGGTCGGATGCGCGGTTCTGCTGGGTTGCATCTAATTAGTTTTCCCTTACTTACACAGTCACATCCATTGTGGTTTATCACAGCATTAGGGTTTATCAGGACCTACCCTTGAATAATATCAACACAAATAACACTGCAACCAAACTGGCTGACTTGATCACAACACAGATAACACAACAAAACTGACTGACTTGAACACAACACAGATAACACAACAACAAAATTGGCTGATTTGAACACAACACAAATAACACAACAACGATGCTGGCTGACTTGAACACAACACAGATAACACAACAACAAAGCTGGCTGATTTGAACACAACACCGAAAACACAACAACAATACTGGCGGACATGAACCCAACACAGATAACACAAAGACATATTTTCAAAGAATTCGCCAAAATAGTCTGTCGAAGGCACTTCAAAATGATCCATTATTAAGACGATACTCGGAGCGATAAAAAAATCCATCTGTGTCCACCTCCCATAGGCAGGTAATAGCATTAGCCTTTGAGTTGAGCCATTAGCCTGTGGGTTGTATAAATCCTGCCTTGTAAAAACATAAATCAAAGCGCAGCTAGACTGTCAGGTTGGGTGTAGTTTTAGGCCACTGAGCTCTGCGCTCTCCATTCGACAGGGACTCTGCGTTTACCCTGAGCGTCTAAGCATGACAACAGCATCTGCTATTTTTATACAGTTTTTTCATCCTCTGCTCTTCTTTTGTTTGTCCTTGACAACACAGAAAAGCATAATTGACTTCCTATGGTCTAGTCGGGAGCACAAACACCCCTCTCTCGCTAACGAATGAATGTAACAAAGGCCTAATTATCTTGTGTTGCCGCACATCACAACAGACAGACACATTTTATGAGACAGGGTGACTGCATAGGGGTTTTAGTAAAGGTCTATGCTGTTCGATGTGATAGACAAATTTTGTGTCACTGGAGATGAATAATGTGTGCTTCATTGGTGAATAACATCATGGTTTTCATGGATTTATACATTCAAATTATGCTCTATTTTCTCTTATCCCTCATCTTGCACTGTTCATGAGAATCTCTTATGGTGGTCCTGCAACAATCTTGGTTGCAAATCAAACCTATCTCCCTTACATATCTTTTCATTATTTTGATTGTTTAGATGTAATGACTTACTTTCACATAGGAATTGAATACATCTTTCTCTGTTTTGGTCTGAAGCACAATGATCCTTCATGGAACATTTCATATATAATCAGGCGGTAAAAATACAATTTTATCTTTAGAGCCTAGTCATCTGAAATCTCTTTGATGTCTCCTAATTCAATATGGATGCAACCTGGGGCGTCACTGATAAAGATTGTGTCCTGATGAAAGTGTCTGAGGAGTGCCAGCACAGGGCAGGCACACCCAATAAACGCTAATCCTGTACAGAGTCTCGTCTTTGAACTCTCCCTATATGCTTTACAATGTACTGTACTTAGCATGCACCAACTACAGTGGCTCAGATACAGACTTTTATACTTCAAGAGCGGTGAAATCCATATATTGACAGTGTTGAAGCACGTTATTAATTCATGTCAGCTTTTTGTTGTGTCAATTTTCCTTTGGTCAACTGTATGTCATGGCCATCTCCATCGTATTAAAACAAGCTAATTTCACTGATAATGGTGGGAAGATTGGAAAAGAAGGGTCAGGGACACTTCTCTCTGTCCTTTACAATGGTTGTCCTGTTAATCTCTCTTCTCATTGAAACTGTATTACAGTATCTGTGGATGCATAGCTAACAGATCAAGCTTTTGAATGCATAGGACAGGAATGCCTACACATGGGTAAATAATGAAAGGAGAAAAGAGGACAGTCATAAGCTTTGCCACAAACACCAACATATTTCCTATTGCATTTCTCTTGAATAGACTGATGTATGCACGGGTCAAAATTACGCTATACTGGGAATAAAGTGTCAATTGGGACACAGTAATTGCCAGTAGCAGATTGACTTCCATACGACTGGCCGTGGGGTAGCGTTGTAATTAACCCTCCAACTCTCCATGCGACTGCTTTTATCACCTCAAACTACCGACAACCCTCAGCTCTCTGCGGCATTTTTGTTTTGGGCATATTCAAGGACACACAGAGTAGTGGCAAATAAATCAATGTAAATGTGATGGATGGTGAGACATAGTGCAGGAGGTCCACATGGAATAATGACACGGCATTTAGAGCTGTGAGCTTTTCTTTTATTCTGAATGATAATTTGTTGTAGAATTGTGCATGAAGTGTTGTGCAAAAGATTAAGTTTACCATAATGTAGTATTACTAAACGGAGTGTGTAAGATCAATACCTTAAGTTTTACTAACTCACTAATCGATGTGACCTAGTGATAAATGTGCTACTAAAAACATGTACCTATTTCACCACACTGGCCATTGAAAGTCAGGTGATATTCTATTTCCATTAAGGCAGAATAAATGTCTCTAGCAGTGTAACTGGGAGGTAATAGACGGGGTAATTAAACCGTTGTGTTGTCCATATGGTCACTGTCTGTATGCATGCAATGAGGAGTGGAGGTATGTGTAGCAGCTAGGAATGGAGGGGGGAGTGAACAAGAGGTAGGCTATGAAAAATACACAAGGAGCTGTAACAGATGCAGAGTCGAGGCTTGCTCTAATGAAACTGCGCCCACAGCTTGAACTGTGAAGACAAGGCGTCATTTCCTGGCATGTCAAACGCACACCTTCCATTGCAAGATCAGCTACTACATAAGACGACTGTAGTTTAGGTGACGTGAAAACAAAACGTTTTGTGCGAAAATCTTGTTTGCAAACTAAAAATAAATCTCAGATTTTATGTTTGGTTAAATTTGGAATAGGATTCATGTGTACCAGAGAAGAACTCATTCGAGGGAGCCAAATGGCACCCTTGCGCCTCATTATGTGTAGGTCATGTACAGTACTTTCACAATAGCACTATGACATGTTGCCCACACCCATACCATTTCATTGATTGATACCAGTGTCGTATATGCATTTTATAGAAAAGTCCCCCACACCAGTTAGCTTTTGGGTTCCTTAATAAAAAAAATGATTGAGCCCAAATGTGGTAAGCTTTTGTGCAAGAAAACATCCCTCAAGAGCATTAAAAATCCTGTGATGAGATTGAGAAGGAGAACTGGACATGCGGTTAAAGGGGCAATATGTATGCTTTTTCACATTATCTAATATTTACTTATTATTTTTGCTTGGGAAGAAAACATATTCTAAAATGCAAACTTTCAAATGATGGACAACTGCAGACAATGGAAACTTATTTCTACAGTAATACACATTTCTGTTGGCGGGGAAAAGCATGAACTGAATATTAGAAGGAATCTATAGAAGTCCTGAACTGTAATTTGAATTAGAAAATGATGTGCATGTTATATAATGAAGTTATATTTAAGTGCGGATGTCAATAAGCTAATCTGGTAACCTTTTTATGAGAGTCGCAAAAGTGCACCTATAGATGCTCTACAGATTGTCTACAGAATATATGTAACATTTAAACAACCCTAAATCTTTGACTAACCCTAAATCTTATCTACAGTGGGGAGAATGAGTATTTGATACACTGCTGATTTTGCAGGTTTTCCTACTTACAAAGCATGTAGACATAAGTATTTGATCACCTACAAACCAATAAAAATTCCGTCTCTCACAGACCTGTTAGTTTTTCTTTGGAGAACAGTTTTCCTGCTCTCCACTCATTACCTGTATTAACTGAAACTGTTTGAACTCGTTACCTGTATAAAAGACACCATCCCAACCATGAAGCATGGAGGTGGAAACATCAATCTTTGGGGATGCTTTTCTGCAAAGGGGACAGGAAGACTGCACCCGTATTGAAGGGAGGATGGATGGGGCCATGTATCGCAAGATCTTGGCCAACAACGACCCGAAACACACAACCAGGTCAACCAAGGATTGGCTCAGTAAGAAGCATCTCAAGGTCCTGGAGTGGCCTAGCCAGTCTCCAGACCTGAACCCTGGAGCTGAAAGTCCATATTGCCCCTCGACAACCCAGAAATCTCAAGGATCTGGAGAACGTCTGTATGGAGTAGTGGGCCAAAATCCCTGCTGCAGTGTGTGCAAACCTGGTCAAGAACTACAGGACACGTATGATCTCTGTAATTGCAAACAAAGGTTTCAGTACCAAATATTAAGTTCTGCTTTTCTGAAGTATCAGACACTTATGTCATGCAATAAAATGCAAATACGATTGTTTAAAGTTTTCTGAAGGTTTGTTGGTATCTATAGAACTTCTATAGATGGAAATTGGGACCCTCAGAATCAAGTGTAACCACTTATCTTTATTGAAATGCAGACCTGCATTCCACAATTTTGTTGTGTATTCTGTCCATTAACAGGGCATCAGTGTATCGGACTATGGCTGATCCCATTATCTAATGTACATTTACTGGAGTAGCAGTCCTGGTCTTGCACTGATAATTAACAATTATATTCCAAATCCATTGTGAAACACTTCCTCTCACCGTCTCTCTCACTAGCTCCAATCAAATTTAACGATACTATCTTGGTGGTGTTTTTGACTCCACTATGTGCAAGTATTGCCCTCTATACACAATACACAGTGCTCACCAGTGGATAGTCTTTTTAGAGGTTGTTCTATTTAAATGGCTATATAGGGATTCTGAGGCTCATTATAAGTTGTTCGGACAAGCCTCTCTCGGAAAGTTACAGTTATCCTGGGCCGGTAGTTACAAGAGACCCTTCATATGCATGACAAATATTCTTGGACCATTTTCTATACACAAAGAAAACAAGTCATTGTCATAAAAATTCATAAGCCTGGTGGTAATTTAGCTGACTGACAACCACCAGCCTGAGCACGGAGCTTGATTGACAACTCAAAGGCAATGATACAAAGTCAGTCTGGTGTATGGGAGGTATACTGGGTGCCATATGCTCCAGTATGTACAGGACATTGTGCTGTCTCTGAGATGCTATCTCACTCTGCATGTTTACGATTTCATTTGAATGAGTAACACAGAGAACCAAGCAGGTGCTTGTAGGGTTTAATATTCAGTGAAAATGATAATGACTCATTGTATGGAAATTAGGAGATGAGCCGAGAGGTAGGAAGGCACACAAACACCTGTTTGCTTTTGTTATATATCCATAAATTGGAGAGATTAGAAAGGTTGAATTAGGGGAATATTTTACTTATGAATGAAAGACGTGCAGTGACCCAGCCTGTCTGAAAGAGATTAATGAAATAAGTACAAATTGTTCCTGGTGCCCTTGTCAAATGAGGAACAAAACAGATATGAAGTATTTGTTTTCCGGAGACAGTTGATGTCTACGATGAGGAAATGAAGACGTGGCAGGAACATCAGGACTGATAAAGTGATACACTGCCCTATATTCCAGATCTAATACAGGAATAGCAATGTATTCTTCTTTCTTTTTCACTGCCAAAGAGATGTTAGGAAATCTCTATGAAATATTTAAAAAAGCAGTTTTTCCTGTGGATAGTAATTTGTCATCTATATATAGTTCGATGGTTCCACATTCTTGAGACATATCCTTGCAGAGAATATGATGAACATTAGATTGCCTGATGTTTTCAATTTCCTGAAATATTCACTTCTGTATTAAGTCCCATGCAGACATCTTGGAAGTCAAACCTAATGATGAGCAATAAACTATCCTATGCTTAACTGTGCTTATCTTAATCAAAGTAGGAGAATGTACAGATTAAATCCTGTTTCTAATTCACAATACTTCCTAACTGAGGACTGTAATAAGAAAACGGAGGCTCTTATAATGGAAATAACTGTAGAAAATACCTGTAATCCTACAACAGATTACATAAATCAATATATGTAGGAGATCAGAGGGGAATTCCAGAAAGTTGGTTTTAGTAATTCAGCAAGCTCGATCAAACCTGAAATTCAGAGTGGTTTTGGGTTTAGAAAGAGAGCTTGAAGCCGGATCAGAAATCATAGCAGCAAATGGTCTTAACCTAAACTGCTCCTGCCACGTACTAGATTAAATTAATCTCATCCTATCCAAGTGAACAAAACACTTGGCAGAATACACTAGTCAGATTCTATTCTATCATAATGGCGCGCCATGCATTACAAAGGGAACAATCTATTTAACCTTGTAATGAATCTTTATTCCTCACCTTTCAGAATATACACTTTTTCCAAACAGTCAATCATTAATCAGCCCAACTTAAACTCTAAAAATAAACGTTTTTATTGTTGTATCCTGTACATTGAAATTGTGTGAGAAACCCCTCAAAGCAAAATGTCTACTGCTATTTTAAGGATATATTCATACTAAAAGGTATCCTCAAAGGTTATTGAAATGGTTCTTTGTGGAACCATCCCAAATGGGTTATTTGAAGAATCCTTTTAAATATTTCTTGCAAGAGCTTATCTGGGTTCCGCCGCAGTTTCAATGACAAGAACCCTTAAAGGACCCTCCAAGAACCTTTAAAATGTAGCCAACTTGCACAAGCCCAATGTAACCCAGTTTGGTTTTGCCTTGACTCAATGTATTGATTTGAAATGTTTCTGAGCAATTATGTATGTAACACCACCGTTGCTGCAAAAGCCTGATTGGAACCCGGGCAGAAAATAACCTACAGTCAATTTGTTAGTGAAGTGGCGTTATTTCATTATCAAATAGACTTACACTGATGGGTGATTATATAGAATAATGCTTTTAATTAATAATTTTATCGCAACACCCATGATATTAATTGTCACACCCACTGCATTGCCAATATGGTAATGGTGTTTTTTTATTCATTTAATGATATACTTTTCAACACAATATATTACTTTTGTAGTTGTAACTTCATGGGGGTGGAAAAATTCTGGCAGCAGATAAAAATTAAATATAAAATGCTTTTAAAAGAATCACCGCGGAACCTAACAGAGGCAAACATTGGTAGCTAGTTACATTTTAGTCACAGCTTGTATCACATATTTCATGGCACATGCAACTTCTCACTTGTGAAATACACTTGTCAGTTTACCTCCACGATGGACATTCTACTAGCTTCTAGTAATGTGTCTACATCAGGAAAGAGGGACAACAATAAAAGCTAGAGTTGACATTTTTCTATTTACAGTATTTCTACACCTTGGAAAATAAATAAATATGCTATTTAGGAATGAGCAAAAACTAGCCAAATGTATTCCTGCTGTTTCCTTACCTCCTTTTGCTAAGTCGAACAAGCCAAATGGACGTTAACTTTGCTGACGCTCAGGATCTTACTTTCGTTAAATATGAAATCAAAAAGCAGTTATGTGGTATACTAGCCAACACTAAATGTTGTCCTTTAGGGTGGGACCATATTATTCTGTTCTAGTGTAAGTGTAGGGTCATCTTTTGTATTTAGTGACTATAAAATGGTGTGGCATCAAATGGATTGGAAATCACATTTGATTATATGCACAAACTCATAAAAGAGCCAGTCCAGCCTGAGCCCACCATTTCATTCTATCAACTAAAAGTCTACCACACTTTTTATTACAATTAAGTTATAATAAAGCAAGAACTGCCTCGTTATGCACATGGGTGCTTGTGCTTGACAAACAGCTCAGCTGTGCTGAATGCTCACACAGCTGTCCCACAGCAGTTACAATGCAGATATTGGTGTGTTGTTACAGAAAACATGTAGGTTAAATTGTTGTGGAAGATGATTGGATGGTAATGTAAGACGAAAGAATGAATACCCATTGTTCAGACTTTCAAAGCATTCTTATTGGCTAATGAAGTCCTCGTTGGTCAAAGTGGGTGGGAGTGCCTAGGAATGAGATTAGTCTAAAGAGATTGAGGGTTAGGCTCAAGTTTACTGTATCACTAAGCACAGTAAGTATATTCAATTACTATTAGCTTACCTATTGTGTCTCATCTGTTATCAGCACGTCCTCACCTTTTCAACAAATCTGCAATTACCACTCAAACGTATCGACACACCCAGCCTCCTCATCCACAGTCGGGAAAAGTCCAAAAGACTATTAGAACTATTTTTTTTATCGCCTTATGTCTTGTGAAGGAACGAGCTGGACAGATCATCACCACCTTCAAAGGTTCTTGCCTGGCCCCTCCGGCCTTTGATGAGTCAACTTCTTCTCCCCGTTCCTTCAATAAGGTCCTGGCCTGTGCCTGCTCAAAGGAGAGGTTGGCCAGACCCTTCCCTTGAACCCTTCCTCTTTGTACTACTCCAGCAATATGGGATGCCCCAAGTTTGGACAGGACACTTTGTTATGTGGAAGCATTTCTAGAAGTTGACTTCGGTGCTTCTCAGATTAGCTGAAACTGCCTTTATTTATTAGTTTCCAGAATGGGTTTCAGAGTGGGTTTGCCTAAACAACATATTTCTTATAATACATTATATATAACTCAATGGTGATAATAATGTGGATCCATTCATTGGAAACCTTCCTAATGGAGGTAAATTGAAGCGTTTTCTATCCCTAAATAGGACAAAAGTAGTCGTCTTCTGTATTCATAGGAGGATATCCTATTCCTTATTAGAAATGGGCAATGAACATCCTCCAGCCTCCTACCAATCATAGTAGCTTGTCAAAGACTGTGATGAATGCTCTGACAGAAGGGAAAAGAAAAACCTTGTGCCGAAGGTTGGAAGATTTCCCCAATGGCTCTCTCTCACCATCACCGGGTAACACCTCTCTTCTCCTCTTAATTGCACATTACAGTTAAGAATAATTTCCTCAACATCTATGATGGAGCTGTGGTTGAATTTCTTTAAAAAACATCTGTCTCGGCCTTCCATTTTCACATACAAGGGGGTACCTATATTATGTGAGGCTATAATTAATTCTGAGACTGGCCAGGCTCAGATGTAAGAAAGTGTGAACCTGGGTGTGTAGGGGAAGTGTGTGTTTGTGGGGGTCATGTCTACAAATAATTTCCTCCGTCTTTCTATTGATACATTTTCCACAATAAAGGAGTATTACAGCCACATTTTGATATGACCTGTTCACAGAGGTCAAACTGTGCCACCAATTTTTCTTGACCCTTTACACTCTGTGGGAATGTGGGGAACTATACCAACAGATATTCACAGCGGCTACTGATGTCTAATGACGATGTTTCACTCCATGTCAATTGGAGTGGAAAAAGCAGTGATGTAGAAAGTCTGGTCTTTCCAGCTCCAAAACAAGTTGTAAATAATGTTGAGAAGTAACTAAAAACATCTCACACTGACATCAAGACTATTTTACTATCACTAGCAACAGAGCAGAGAATGCCATTTTAATTAGCAGATAAGCAACATTTTCAGTTAGTTAATATTTGGCACCTTATGGCACTGTGCCAATTTTTCATTCCTAGAGTGACCCGAAAATGTAATTCATTTAATTGTGTTTTGTATTGTAAAATTATTATGGCTGCTGCTTGATTGGTATTTTAATTAATTGTATTTAATTGTTTGAATGCATTTTTACCTAGACGTCACAACGCTGGGTCAATAGACATGACAACAACAATAAGGGTCTAAACAACTGGAAATGCTCTTTTGATGTTACCTTCATCCACTCCGAGTCACTGACAGGGTGAATCCACTTTTCCCTAACACAGAATTGTTCCAAGAGTGGGACGACTAAGCCCCACCGGATGCCTAGGCTGGCTTGACCGTAAATTCAACCCCAGCCCACAATATATCCTCACCTCCCCTGACCTGCAAAATAACTGCAATACAACAGTTGTACCAGACAACGTTTTGAAAAAGGACCACACCTCTCTGAATGATTGAAATCTACTATTGGTGATACCTTAACAGCGTTTGAATAAACATCTTGTATAATAGCTAGACATGCACTCCAGGAAGGTCACAAATGAACTCATCAGCCTTAGTCAGTAACCTCAGGTATGCAACAGTTTTCAATAAACAGGGATTACATGAGAACACACTTTGGTTCATCACCTTGGCAATATCCGCTCTTTCAACAAGCTTGACATCACTGAGGGATTTATCCAGGCTATTTGTGTGCACCACGCAGTGTCCTTACCGCACAGTCCAAGGAGCACCATTTGCAAACATAAATGGTATTAAATACACACTGATGTAAACGGACAGGCGTAGGAACACATGCACTCACAGAAAACACACACTCATGCACAAACCTATGCACGATCTTAGAATATTGATTATTTTTGTAAGAAAGATGCAGTGGGTCACAATGCAATTAAAAGGTAATGAATGTGCTTAGATGAAACCTGTGCCTCCAGGGATTCCCTGTGTGGTCGAGAGATTATATAGTTGTGTGTGTGTGTGTGTGTGTGTGTGTGTGTGTGTGTGTTTGTGTGCGTGCACCTGGGAAGGAATTTCCAGATGTCACTGACATCATCCCGTGTCAGTGTGTGTGTCAGTGCCCCATTAATGCCCCCACAAAAAATAATTTCCTTTGGCCAGATTGGCGTATTTGACTTTTGACTGAATACTAATAATATAAAAAGATCGGTAACACTTTCCGATAAGTGTACATTAACTACCCTTAACAAATGCAGTAGTTAACATGAACGAATGATCAACAAAGACATAAACCAACAGTTAATAATTTTGACCCCTACTTTATTCATGAATTACAAATGAATCAACTAACACAGTGTATTGTCATTTGTTCATGTTGAAACAGAACAAGAACTCATGTCGTTTGTTAGTGAATATTAATGTATGATAACTCATCACTTAAGGCAACAAAAGTAATTGACTAATTTTAATATCAGTGATTAAATATTTATAGCTAGCAATGTGTCATTAGATAGTGATTGTTACTTTACTTAAAGGGACAAAAAATAATTACCTAATAGTGAGGTATGCTTTATTAATGCTTTATTCCAGCTCAATGGCCAAAAGAGTATGGTGTTAGAATACTGGTGATAACACAAAATCCTCCCTTCAAGAATGACAGGATTAACTAAGTGTAAGCTATAAAGATAATTTGTAAAACAACCACTCTGGAAACATGAACATCATGAAGGAAGGGATGAGTAATGTATTTTCAGTAGAAGTGTAAACGGGCAAGTCTTATGCAAAAAAATTTACAGTCATATTATTGACTTAAATAAAATTTAACAAAGTTCTTATACTGCAGTAATGTTGACACTGTAAAATACCTCCCTGTTCAGCTAGTGTAGCAAAATCTGGTAAAATGCAAATTACCTTAAAATTAACACGACTATAACATGGCTAAATAAGCTAGCAAAGTGCTAATCGACACTCGACTGGAGCTAGCATACAGCTAACTGGAGCAAGCTAACAGGAACTGGCTAATCACTAACACTTACAGTGCAACAATTGCAACGTTCCTAAACAATTCACTTACAAAATTCAACTAGGTATAATAATCCTACGGATATTGTCAGGAGTGTTGTTGAATGTTTACACAGTACTGAAACAAATTCTTTTTTTTCAAAGGAGGCACCACCATCATATCCTTTTATATTCAACATGGGTTTTCTGTCTAGTTTATAGTTATAAAATTACAAAAAACGAGTTAATGTCCTGTGTCAACAAATTGTTCATGTCATTGTTCATCATTTGTTCATGTTTAACTACTGTATTCGTTAATGGTAGTTCATGTACCCTTATCAAAAAGTGTTACCAAAAGATCTTTTGAGTAGCAAGTGGTCACGGACACCAGGCTCTTTACATGTGCTAGTGTTTCAATAGTTTTTTGTCTTTTTGCGGAGTGTTGTATTGTATCACATTGTAGTTGATAGGGATACATAACAAACTTTGTCTTTACATTATTGACAGATAAACACATTTCTTCATTAAAAAGAAACAGAAATGCAATTTCATAGTGCTAAAAAAATGATTACACTAGCTTCAATAGCTGGTGTAGGCCCCTTTTTGTAACTTACATCAACAAGGTAGGAACTTTTGCACACACAGTACTGTTTCAACTGTGTTGTGTTTTCTTGCGTGCATTGTCCGCTTCAATTCTCCCCACAGCATTTTGCTAGGATTGACATCTAGGCTTTGACTCAATTTCCTTGGTACAATATTGAAATCAATGTTTATTCAGTTGTGGCCTGTTGACCAGCCCTGAAGCAGCAAAGCACCCCCAAACCGTAATGCAACAGCCTCTATTTCTAGTGGTGGGTGGGATGTGGGTTTTTCTGCTTGTTTTTTTTTTCACCCAACATCTAGTATTGCAGCCAAACAACTCCATAGTTGACTTATCTGTCCAAAGCACAATTGTCCAGTAGTTTGGGGATTTATTTAAAAATACTTTCCAGGGGGTGCACCTCTTTGGACTATATGAACAATTAGCAATTTTCTGCATTAGATGTTTTTACTGAATATCTTTAGTTTCACACTACAAATCCCATACTCTGTGCACTGTAATTTACTGGGTGAGGTGATTAATGACAATTTTTATAAATGTTGTACAAGATAATTTGAACTCATGTTTTTAGCCATTAAAAAATTATTGCAAATAAGCTTGATGTTTTGTAAAATGCTAGTTTGAGTTTAAATTTGAACTGCTTGTGAAGACATTATGTTCCAGCAGTAGTCAGATACAAGATTGCCACTGTTAAAGAACCTTCTGCCCTTGAAGATGCAGCTAAACATCTGTGATACTTTGGTAATACATTTCACTGATGTTTAATTGCTAATTTCACATAATTACACACATTTTTAATCCTTTGTATTTCATGGAATAATTTGTAGGGGAATAATTTTGGCTGATTCTCTTACCTATCTACCACAGTGGTCAAAGGACCAAAACATTTGGTTGAGGTCATGCTTCATAGTTATGTGATGATGCTTTCATTGCTGTTCTATTTTGTTCATTCACACAGCTGAGAAGGGCAGGAGGAGAGGGACAGAGGTGGGCCACGTCTATCAATTATGAATTATTTTCCACTTAGTCACAAGTTACTAAGGCACGGGGGCACATGCAAGCTTATTCTAATTACTGTTCTACAGTAATTTCTTATGTTCTTCAGCAGAGCTGAAACAAGGGAAGGAATTTTGTTATTTAACTGAAAACATTAACTGCAGATTACTTCTGGTCATTTAGGCATGCATTTATGCCTGAAGTAAAGGAAAAATCATATATACAGCCCGGTTAAGTTCCTAGTGATGGAGTAGAAAGTAAATGGTTGTGGAGAACATTTCATTGGTTGAGAAAAAGAGAGCAGAACACTCAGTCCTCAATACTTGTAAATATGATTTTCTGCATCTGGCTGTGAAAATGATGTCATGACCTGTATGACATGGTTGAAGATTAGTTCGATGGCCTGGCCAGTGATTGTATGGGAGGCATTTCCATCACTGGCTACCTGCATGGGTTTCTCAGTAAGCCTTGGTCTTGCAAATGGATGAAGTACTCTTAAATGCAAGCCCTCAAAGCCTCCAGCTGATAAGTATTGCTAGGGCAGAGATGGTGCCTTTTCAGTGGTAATGAAAATGTGGGTATCGTCAGTGTAAATTTAAATTATAGCATCTAAGGAAGTGGCGGGGAGGCAGAATGTACATTACAGCACAGGATAGGCCCCGGAACCTATCCTTGTAGGACACCACATATGACTACAGATTAAACTGATCTGGACTCTTCATTGGGGCATTTCTGGTCAAGTTTGAATTGTATGTCTGAGTGCAAAACTGTGTGTGCTTGGTCTAAATGAATAAATTGCTCAAAGAAGAGATAATTCACAGTCATGCAGAAGGGTCAGCTATGTAGTAAGTGCCTTTGAGCTCCATTCCATCTAATGTACGATATCATCTTGCTGTTCAGCTCAATGTTATAAATGTGAATATAATGCAGGCATGTAAGCACATGCTCATCTTTTATACCTTAATTACAAACAAAATTACTTAATGGCCTTATTTCTTCTTGCTGTTATCATATCAGACAGTGGGAGAAACAGCATGAAATTGAGTTCAGTTGTGAATGCTGTGTTGGTGCTATCATAGCTCCACAGCATCATAGCCATTTGCCTCTTATCTTGACTGCACAGAGGAGAATATCCAACACACTGTGCAAAATCATTTTTTTTAACAAATTACCTTCTCAAGCAGAACGTTTTTCTTATTATTCCCTCCAACAATCAATTAAAGGTGGTATAATCCACAGGGAACTTCTGGAAAGCTAGGTAGTGCCCTTATTCAATACAATCATTTAGAAAGTCTGACCTGCTCACCTTTGGAATGCAGCTGGTTAGAAAGGCAGTGACTATCGTTACATGGGTGATTTAGCTTTGCTAACTATCAATATATTTTAATCACGTGTGAAAATGGATCAATTACTTTTCTGACTATAGGATCAATGCTAGTCATCAAGTAAATGTATTCAAAATCCACGGATTTTACACAAACTGTGTTCACATTTAAAACTGTACTGTATTACTGTGATTTGTGCATATATGAAACATCATTTTATACATCATACTGATTGTCCCCACGAGTCAGACCTAACCATGTAACTACAGATTAGATTCCTATGTGTTCTAAGTCAAACACAGTCTTGGTAGGCATGTTGCAGAGGCTTCCATTTGAAAGACACTTAGAACGCCTAATATGGATGACCTGCTCAGCCAAGTAATAAGAAACCTGAAGTCTTGACAAAAGTTTTTCCTGAAAACTGTGGTGCTTCAGAATAGATAATAGTATATTCCTCATCAATAATCTTTACAAGCTATCTGAGGATCGATGATTTTATTTTGATAGCTTGATTAAAATAAATGACCTGCATATATATCTTTAGCCACTGCTAGCTACACTGGGGCAAAAAAAGTATTTAGTCAGCCACCAATTGTGCATGTTCTCTCACTTAAAAAGATGAGAGAGGCCTGTAATTTTCATCATAAAAATCCAGAAAATCACATTCTAGGATTTTCTATGTATTTATTGGTAAATTATGGTGGAAAATAGGTATTTGGTCAATAACAAAAGTTCATCTCAATACTTTGTTATATACCCCTTTGTTGACAATGACAGAAGTCAAACGTTTTCTGTAAGTCTTCACAAGGTTTTCACACACTGTTGCTGATATTTTGGCCCATTCCTCCATGCAGATCCACCTCCATGCTTCATAGTAGGTATGGTGTTCTTTGGATGCAACTCAGCATTCTTTCTCTTCCAAAGTTTTTACCAAAATGTTTCATCTGACCAAATGACATTCTCCCAATCCTCTTCTGGATCATCCGAATACTATCTAGCAAACCTCAGATGGACCTGGACATGTACTGGCTTAAGCAGGGGGACACATCTGGCACTGCAGGATTTGAGTCCCTGGTGGCGTAGTTTGTTACTGATGGTATCCTTTGTTACTTTGGTCTCTGCAGGTCATTCACTAGGTCATTCACTAGGTCCCCCATGTGGTTCTGGGATTTTTGCTCACCGTTTTTGTGATCATTTTGAGTCCACGGGGTGAGATCTTGCGTGGAGCCCCGGATCGAGGGAGATTATCAGTGGTCTTGTATGTTTTCCATTTTCTTATAATTGCTCCCACAGTTGATTTCTTCACACCAAGCTGCTTACCTATTGCAGATTCTGTCTTCCCAGCCTGGTGCAGGTCTACAATTTTGTTTCTGTTGTCCTTTGACACCTCTTTGGTCTTGGCAATAGTGGAGTTTGGAGTGTGACTGTTTGAGGTTGTGGACAGGTGTCTTTTATACTGATAAGTTCAAACAGGTGCCATTAATACAGGTAACGAGTGGAGGACAGTGGAACCTCTTAGAGAAGAAGTTACAGTTCTGTGAGTGCCAGAAATCTTGCTTGTTTGTAGGTGACCAAATACTTATTTTACCGAGAAATTTACCAATAAATTCATTAAATATCCTACAATGTGATTCTCTGGATTTATTTTTCTCATTTTGTTTGTCATAGATGAAGTGTACCTATGATGAAAATTGCAGGCCTATCTAATCTTTTTAAGTGGGGGAACTTGCACAATTGGCGGCTGACTAAATACATTTTGCCCCACTGTAAATTTCAATGGAAGTAATTGGAGTGTGTGAATCTATCCTGAAATCAACTAGTAACATGAAGGCAATTTGGCCATTACAAAATAAACATCCTCACTGTAAAGTTCTATAATTCTACAGTTTATGACCCAAGTAGTATAGCTTGGATGAGGGGATTATGTTTTACAAATAGTGTTGTGCAATGTAAGCTAGATTGTGGGTGGTTGTCACATAGATTGTCTGTCAAAGTTCTAACAATCTGTGTGGCCTGAATCTCTTGTCATTCATAGGGAAGTCCTCTACAACGCTAGATGTTCCAAACGTTATTTGAAATCAGGGCTTTGAGCCTGGTTTTAAAAACGCTCCTAATGGAGCCCATCAACCACACTGTAGAAATGCAGATGGGAAATGTAACAGAAAGTGGAGACAAAAAAAATCCCTGAATAGCTTAAGAAAAGTTACTGGCTGTGGTGTAGCCATATATTTATATATATCGGTCTTAATATTATGACCACTGACAGGTGAAGTAAATAACACTGATAATCTTGTTACCATGGCACCCGACAGTGGGTGGGATATATTAGGCAGCAAGTAAACATTCTGTCCTCTAAGTTGATGTGTTAGAAGCATGGGTAAGCATAAGAATCTGAGCGACTTGGGCAAAGGCCAAATTGTGATGGCTTGGATGACAGGGTCAGAGCATCTCTAATACTGCAGCCCTTGTGGGGTGTTCCCGGTGTGTAGTGGATGTTACTTTGACACTCCTGAGCATTCTTGCAGACCATGTGCACCCTTAATAGCAACGGTATTCCCTGATGGCATTGGCATCTTTTAGCAGGATAATGCACCCTGCCACAAAATAAAAATGGTTCAGGAATGGTTTGAGGAACACATCGCGTTCAAGGTGTGACCATAAAGCTCTATTTTGGTCTTGTCATTCCAAATTACAATGTGCTAGAAACTGTGAGGCGTGTCAAGGTGTTTTGTGACATTGGCGCAGTAAAGGCTTCTTTCTGACCACTTGACCATGCAGCCAATTTTTGTTCAAGAATCGTCATATTGTGCTCCTTGAAACAACAACACCGTAAATTTTCAGAGCAGACTGTATTTCTCTTGATTTTACCTGTGGGTTTTTCTTTGTAGCCTGAACATTTCGTATGGCAGTTTTAGCTGAAATCTTTCTTAGTCTACATTACCTTGGCTTGGTATCAAGAGATCCCCAAATGTTCCACTTTTTAGTAAGTGATTGAACAGTACTGACTGGCATTTGCAAGGTTTGGGATATCTTTTTATATCCTTTTCCATCTTTATAATGTTCCATTACCTTGTTAAACAGGTCTTTTGACAGATATTCTGCTCCCCATGGCAAGTATATAGCCTGCTCAGTGCATCTTTGGGAGAGCTAACAAACTCATTGTCTATTTATAAACAGACACTTATTGCAATTTAAAAGCCCCATGTGTGGAAAATTATTCTTTAATTGCAATTATCACCTGTGTATGTCACCTTGTAACAAGACCAAACATTCAAGCGTATGTAAACTTTTGCTCAGGGCTGTTTGGATGATTTCTGTTAGCATGATTTAAAAAGGAGACAAACAACTATGTAATAATAAATGGCATATTTTCAAAATCAATGCCTATATTTAATAATTTCTGCCAGGGAGTACAAACTTATATATATATATATATATATATATATATACTGTAACTGTATATATACTGTATATATTAAACCACAACAGAAATGTTTGTACTGTACATCTATTTTATAACATGTATAGTATATTCAACATGTATATGGCAATCATGGTTTAGTAGATCAATGATTTTAGATGAATGATAATAAATGAATGATGGCCCGATATGGGGAATTGAGAACACAAAAAGGCACCATTGGACACATTCAGACACATACACTTACCACAACAAAAGTGACAGTAATTGTTTTTCCTTATCACGTACACTGAGCGCTTTGCCTTTATTTGTTATTTCTAAGGATAACTTCTCAAATAATTGACGGGAAATTCACGGTTTATCCTTTCCCCGGGCTGCATTAGCTGAATTATTTATCAGACATACATTTATTTTCACTGTCTCACCTCGAGGTGAAGATATTATACTTTGTGTCAGAAAGCATCTGTGCAGCAAAAATGTAAGATAAGGAGACGTGTATTGGTATTTGCTAACAGACGACGTAAAGACCACCTGAGTAAATATTACTCATCATGATGTGTTAAAAGACTGTATACTCTATTTATGTACCACCTATAGCTATGTTGAAATGTCTGTGGTAATCTCTGTGGATAATAGCATTGAAGCCACTGAATACCATGTAGTAATTACAAATTCAACAGTGAGATGCATTGAATACAGGTGAAGAAGGCAAATGGACTGTGTTGCAATGTATGCTGTGTTATTGTGGTCACAGGAATTCTACACATGATACTAAACTGTCTATGTGTGTAATCACCAGCCTTTTGTTCTGTATGGACTGATTACAGTTCAATATTCTTATGTCTCTCCTGTGCACTAATGGTCACTGCAGGCTTTATGGTAGCAAACAGGTCCTGATGCATAGAATCAAGACTGATGCTATGTAACTCTGCTTTTTAGTACTACTTTGTCTAAGGGCCACCCACCCAAAAATGTTTTCCTACAGTATGACTCTGTTAACGTAATGGTAAAATTTCAGCAGCACTATGTAAATATTATGAACATAAATAGTTTATTTTCTTTTTAACATTATTTATTCATGCAATATTTTATCATATATATTTATGTACAGACAGTACATTCTGGGTACTGTCCCTAAAAAACATTTTCCCATCAACTCAAGCAAAATCAATCTGCTAGTAATAATTATGTCACCAACAGCTGACACTTAAACAAAAACATGTCAATTCAGAAAATGCTCACCTGCAGTTGTTTGTCCCTTATTAATGCAGTACATCAAGGGGCACCTCCAATTTCACCCGGCACAGCCAGAAGAGGACTGGTCACCCCTCGGAACCTGGTTCCTCTCTAGGTTTCTTCCTAAATTTGGCCCTCTTAGGGAGTTTTTCCTAGCCACTGAAGTTAATCTCTATTGTTGTTTGCTCCCTGGGGTTTAAGGCCAGGTGTTTTGTGAAAGCACTTTGTGACCACTGCTCATGTAAAAAGGCTTTAGAAAATAAATTTGATTGATTGAATTTGATTTACATTTCTAATAAACAGCTTTCATTTACATTTAATCTAACCATTCTAAACATAATCAAACCATTTGTGCCAAATGTTTTGTCTACATCGATCGAAAGGGAAGAGTCTGAGGAACAGCTGGATCTGTGTCCGGAGTCACCAGTGGTGATTGTCTTGCCACATAAACTATGATCATCATGACCAAACAGTTGGAGTTACAAACTCATTCGTAATCATGTTAATCCGTAATAGTGTCTCTAGGACATGTGAATTTGTGTAGATCTGCTGTAGGACATCCACAGGCCATTCTATCAACCACAAGGTTACATTTTCCAGAAAGAATAAGCCGTGATAAACATTGAGACAATGCTCGATTTGGCACAAATTGTTTTCGGAGATCATCTGGAGACCTACATGAATGCACACCTGGCCTTCCCGTTTTGGAAAACCAAATGTATAATACATTTTTGAATGCTATATCAGTTGCCCCCGTTCACTTCCATTGTAGCCCGGAGAGACTTCCCTTAACAACTCGAAAAACTCTAATTCCCCAAAAGATATGTCTCTACAGTCCAGGATTATGCTAGGTAATCAGAAAAATGGCCCCAGGTTCAAAAACAGCTAATCTTTTCTTTAACACTTACTGTAATTGAATAGAAAAGGAATGACTTGCACCTATACATGCAGGTGTTTATTACCGGATTAAAACACAACCTAAAGGGATAAACCGTTTACACCAACCAAATAAGCTCTGAACAAGCGCACAAGTTTTCCTGCAAAGCTTTTAATAGCTCCACTGAAAATGAAAAGGGAGGACTAGGTACAGAGCTTACCTCCTGATAGGAATATGCATAATGTTTTGTATGATCTGTGCACAGCCGAGTCTTATTCCTTAGGAAAATCAATACTATCCCATTATTAATGAATAATACATGTTTACATAAAACAATGATCAAGGCATGGATAAACATTTTCCTTGGTTCACATTATCTCATTATATGGTTTTGATGAAAAGGGGAATGATGTGTAATGTATTTTCAACAATGTCTTTAGTTTCACAGGGGTTGAAGTATTTGTGTATAATTTGGATAAGATGTAGAGGTTTGATGGCACAAACAAAGTGCCTACCAAAGGTCAGTTGCTCTAGTCCAAAAAAAGATATATGTAAAGCGCATGGATGGGACCTTTTTAAAGAACAACAGGATGTTGTCCAGGGTCACACATACGTTCTGTCAGGGGGAACCTGGTGGAGAGGTCAACCTCGGTGGAGAGGCTTTGGAGTGGATAGGCTTTGACCTGGATGTGGATCAGTACTTTCAAGGTTTTGCTTCAGGTGGTGGATTGACATCCAATCATATGCATATGTCAGTTAGGAAAGCTGGGTGTCAGAAGTATCTGAGTTGTCATATGCATAGCAATGACAGGAAAGACCACACAAGACAAGACATGAATGAGCCAAGTGACTTTGCATATAGAGAGAAGGTGAGGGCATCTGCTATTGGATAATACCTGGCTATTGACTGTTTTCAGTTTAATTTAAAAGGGTCTGTGTCTGGATAAATATTGTTATGGAAGGACTGACAAATTATGTCCTGTACTATACTCATATTTTCTATTCCTTACACTTATCTACTATTCCTTACTTGATTTTGTGTTTAGTATCATGTGAAAATGTTAATTTATACACTGTATGTTTATATTGTGATGCACAGGCCTTGGTCATGTCTTGTGGTCACCAATAGCGTATGGATCAGGAGGAATCAGGGACATGGACAACACGCAACAGGAGATGAAGGGAACGCGGTGCCTTGCAGAGGGGGGGCGTGTGCAGCGGAGGTGGGGTTCCGATCTTCCCGGCAGGCAGCCGGGGAGGGGCACCACCCACACACACCTGCCTCTCATGGGGAATGATAGGGGTTAGGGTTAGGCCACATAGAGGGTCAACCGAGAAAGACACGAGAGAACAAACGTCTGACGGTCTGTAGAATGACCCATATGCAAAAAACTAAATTGCGTTATAATTTCGCACAACTACTTACCGGGTCATAAAAACACCTTTTATTAAGTCTTTCTTGGGTAGCCCTTACAATATTCTATCAACAAAATTGGGCAGTTAATTCAAAAGGTTTTGGGTATATCTAATTTCATTTATGAACTGCGTGACTGAACTATGTCATACGCACAAATAGAATAGCTATAAAATGTGAAATAAAACTTAATTCCAAACTGCTATTTACATGAAAAAATAGCAAGGTGTAGTTACTAAGCTAGTGGCAGTTATCCAAAATACAATTTTATTTACGCCTCCCAAGTCTACAGTATGTGTTGACTAGCCAGCTACGTTATCTGCTATAGGGAACCAGTTAACATGCTGCTGGCAAAATGCTTCCATTTCAGTTTAAGCTCTAATACACAGTGGTGAATTCTCACTGGCTCTCAATTTTTACTTTTGGTAAAATTATGGGTTTTAACCAGAATTACTGTGCAACATCGTATACACTTTTTTAATCACACAGAGACACATTAATATTGGATTAATTAAACTCCAATATTTGCTCCGTTAAAGTTTTTGGGATTTGAAGATTGTATTGTCTGGCCAATGTCCAATCTTAAAGTAATTTCATCACTGTAAGTTATAACTGTGATTGACATTAACTGTCCAGTCCACTGGATTTGTTGCCTATCTGTCGGAAGCTAGCTTGATGCTAACCACACATTGCTATTAAAAAATGAAAGCAGTGAAATCAGCCACAACACCCCACAGGAAATAGCTATAATACTATGATATGTTCTAATCAAGAACTCCCCTGTGATTGAAAAGTGTGTTATATGTTGTATGCATTTAGATCCACAAAACCATCCAGCCGATGAAATTGGCATAGTTTTGCGTCTGGAAGAGTTTAGGGAAATGACTTGTAAAGGGTGAAGATCGCATCCACATTTGATGTGTTTTTGTCCTTTATAAACTTTTCAATAAGCTCAGACCATTGGCAAAAATAAATCTGCTAAGTAATTTTTTTGTTTCACAGCCAAATACTGATTGCGGAGTTGAGTCCCTGATGTCATTACATAGTGGTGAGCATAATTCCTGCTTTTGGCCAGTTTCTACCCTCAACTTGGTATGTCTTCCAAACATCATCTCAGTACCGGGATAGACACAACTAGCAAGCTAACAAACCAACACACTTTTCATTACGCAACACAACACAACGGCTTGTCGACACAAAATCTTTTGGAAGTGATCTTTCCATGGTGATATGGTGCCATTCCAGTGAAATATCATGTAAAACATATTCCAGCTCTTTTAAACAACAAGTTTAGTGCAACATTGTTGGTATTTACATTCGTTATGATATCTGGAAATTCTGGTATTTTATGAACTGACCAATAAAGAGGAAGTAGATTCTACCCAATAATTCAAGCTGGCTCATTCTAAATTCTGTCAATAATTTTCACAAATATGACATTAATACCATTAGTATTTAGTTCATTAAGTAGTTGTGTTATTACCCTTTACCTATGACGTTTTAAAATGCATTTAGAAAACTTCAGTTTTTTATTAACAAAGACCTTTAACATGCAAAGCTAAGGTCGTGTAATTATTTGACCGTTAAATTTCAATCTCTTTTTTCTCCTACCTGATGCAGCCCTGAATTTAAATCCCTGAGGATAATGAGGACATTAAGGAGTGGAGTGTGAGGAGGTCTTGTCTTGAAGTGCTGCTCACATTTCCTCATGAGCCAATTTATTTTAAGGTAATTAAGTCACAGATTGGAACAAGTTGAGGGCACACTTTTTTCCTTCCTAGACATAAGGCAAGGCACAAAAACGAAATGCAAAACATTGGTCTAGCACCTATCTGACCCATTCGGTCCGTTTTGGTCTCCTGAACAAATTAAATGGTATAATGAGGAGAGAAGCAATGCGAGCTTGCTGTGCAATGGTCCCTGTTCCACCACAATAAATAGAGATGGCCTTTAGCGCATTCATCATATTGATTTTCCTTTAATGATATGCAAAGGAAAGTAATTTCATCGTCTCGTCGTTGTCACAGTGACTAATCAAGTTTTCTCAAGACGTTTATTCTACACCTAAATGAATGTTTGCGCTAAATACACTGGTCATCTGGGAATGATTTCTCAAAAGACATCCACCTGGATTTCATTTGTCTGATAGGATTAAATATATACAAATAATGTGTTCAATTGAATGAGGACTATTCTCTGTTCTATTCATTCAATTGCTATACATTTTAACCTATCAAATACATTAAATTAACGTAGAAAATCTTTGAAAAACTGACACCTGGGACACAGAGACATAACTGGAATCCAATAGAACGGGCTGGTTTGGCAGAAATGGACTGGTTCAGCCTAGTCCTGGAATATAAAATCCAGCTCAATAGAACTTCCTCATTGAGTTTACATTTATTCCTGCATCTTAATCTAAATGACTGCTACACAGCGCCATTGAGTACTATCTTCGTAATCGAAACTATTAAAAAATGTAGTGTCTGTATTCTCGCTCGCTACTGGCTTTTTTTCTGCTTTTTCAACTGTGTGCTGCCTATCCCTAGATGCTGTTTTTCTTGTAATCTCTACAGATGCTCCCCACTCATGCCAGCCCTTCTATATGTTCCCTGTTCAGAACAATACATGTGAAGTACTTGGTTACCACTGTTTTCAAAAATGCCTAAATCATCTTGGCCTGCTGTATGTTGTCCTTCAGGTCTTTGACTATTTGGCTCTGGAGGAGACATGGAACAACCATGAAAACAAAAATCCAGTTGCACTCTTCAGCAAGAAAACCAGCCAGGTGAAAACCATGTAATTTGATGTAAATTTGAATTCACAAGACACCATTTAGAGTAGTTTAAATACTCAGGAATACTGACAGAATATGTAGTGAACTACTTTCTTTTTGACCGTAAGGATATATGGAACCATTGCAGAGAGAAGAATGCGCCTAATTGATATCAACAAAAAAAGAGGGCATTTTTTTTAAAGTTAGTTCTCATACCAGAAAAGGAACAGGCTGTAACAGTATATTGTATGTAAAGTATTTTGTTTTCATTTCATGTCATTGTCCATGATTGTTCTGGTTGATTGTCATCACTTGAGACAATTTGAACTCTTCCTCAGAAGTTTCCGTTGGACTCCTTTATGTACATTATTTTCATTCCCTTCAGAAGAACTGGGCAACAGTAAACCAAGAAAAACCCAGGATGGAACCCAAACAGAGTCGTGGAGCGGGACTAGTTGACTCCACACACTGGGTGCAAATGTACCGACAAAACCTGAATATAGTACACACAACGGTGCAAACGAACCCTAACCCACAAGCTCAACCTAACCCACAGACAGATATACACCTACATAATGACCCAACACAAAACAGGTGCGCCTAGTGACTGCAGTTGGGGGTAGGAGCGGTGGCTTCAGAAAGCCGGTGACGCCGAACGACGAAGCCCAGGTGCACCAGCAAGGCTTTTCTAAACCTATTAAAACAAAGCTTTTAAGATTTCTAAATGTCATTTTTTTTTACTTTGGTTGAATAAAACACACAACATTTACACATTGTTGAAGTTACTCAAGTCTGCTGAGATTGCAATGTTTAACAAACAGATGGGGTTATATGGATCTTGTATCTAACTACTGTCCATTTAAGATGTTTCTGTTGCTAACTGCTGTCTGTATCTTCTTTAAGATTCATAAAAATGTTCCCTTGGTAGCTCATTAAGACCAACTTAAACAGCGATATGTTGCACCTGGGAATAAATTATTACAGTTAAGGTCTGAGAAGCAGCACTAATGTTTTTCAAGAGCTGTTTGTTTGCTGCCCAATATCTACTAGTCTGGACACCTGCCTTGAAGATATGAATTTTTCTGTAGCATGGCCGACATATAGAGGATATATGATTGTTTTCCAATTACACAGTTTTAGTGAAATGTAAGTACCATCAAGATGTATTATATTTTTGCCTACTTTGACATATACTAGCTATACACATTTAACGGCAATTTGGGTATATTGGAATGTTCAATCAATTCCCAGTGCTAAACCTGAACGCTAATCAACATCACTTCATTATTATTTTACAAAGTGGCGACAACTGCAAAATGCCACAAATACAATGTACCTGCGACAATCAATGAATTCTCTCTCTCAAAAGATTTCTTTACTGCAAATGCAACAGAAGAGATATGGATTGGTGGCCTGCAATTTTGGGTAATTTCGGTTTGTCAGAGGGAGGGATGTGATAAATTACATTGATTCATGTAAGAAAGTCTCCAGTCTCATCTTAGACTGTGGCTGTGGCCTACTGGATCTGAACTCTAGCTTGGGATCTCTAAGTTTGGCCTCATAATGACAGTGATAGTTCACCACATACTGTTACCCCACCAAATATACTGTTACACCACCAAATATTGTTACCCCACCAAAAACTGTTATCCCATTAAATTATGTTACGCCATTAAATAATGTTACCCCACCAAATATACTATTACCCTATGAAAAACCGTTACCCCACTAAAAACTGTTACTCCATCAAAAACTGTTACCTCACCAAGAACATTTACCCCATCAAATTCTGTTGCCCCACCAAATATACTGTTACCCCTCCAGAACTATTACCCCACTAAATACTGTTACCCCATCAAATTCTGTTACCCCACCAAATATACAGTTACCCCACCAGAACTATTACCGCACTAAATACTGTTACCCCACAAAATATACTGTCACCACACCAAATATACTTTTACCCCACCAAAAACTGTTACCCCACCAAATATACTGTTACCAGAACAAATACTGTCACCCCATAAAATACTGTTACCCCAGCAAATACTGTTACCCCACCAAATGCTTCAAATGTACATGGTATGACACATCTATATGGAAACACCAGTCATATCTGTTTTGACAAAACAAATACCAGCAGATGTCACTACAGCCAAAAAAGTTTGACAGTCAACAAGTTGGGGCATAAATTCATTGATATAACTGATAGAGACTATTTTCTTAGCCTTAACATCCCCATCTTGAGTAGTGTTTTATTGGTAAAATACACATGACTGGGTAATTTGGGGTAATCTGAGAAGAAATAAGTTCAGTTGGTGGTATAGTTATTGAAAAAGTTTGGGAACCAATGTTCTAGAGCTAACCAGATACTGCTGTATTAATACTTTCAAGTTGTTAGAAGGGTTCTTTGTAGTCTCAATGAAGACAGATAACAGTCATAGTACTCTAACTGATTCAATGCATGGTTATGCCAACCTATGTCTCAAATTCTTCTTTCATATTCAACCATAAGCTTAATTCAGAGTAATGTAAGAAACACTTTAAACAAAGGGGGCTGGCAATCTGGCCAAGGGGAGAAGGGTTAACACAATATTTTTGCCTGCTTTTTGCCACATATGCCCATGTTCTCCAAAACGTTCTATTCATTTGGTCATACTGTTAAACATTCATCCACACAAGCACACAATGGTGAAAGCAGAACGGGAGCAGTTTGGATGTAAAATGTGTTGCTCATGGTTACAAAAGTAGTATATTTTAAATAATTACCTCTAGTGGTTTTAGTTCAAGCCACAGAACATTGGTTATGTTTGGTAAAATCGAACAATTAGAAAAGCAACATATAATGTATCTCAGTGCCCACACCAGTCAACGTGATATTTAACATCTCACGTCAAGATGTGGAATGCATCTTGACTCCTACCCAAAAAGACTTTGAGTGCTGTAATAAAATATGTACAGTATATATCTTTTGATGTTTATATTTTATACATATTTCCTAGATCTACAGGAGAGTATTCAGATCTGATACGATTTCCATAACACATCCACAAGAATACAGAAGGTGAGCTGATTGGCAGCAGAGAGTGACTGATGAACCCATAGTGAAGACGAGATACAGTACAGGGCTCAAAAAGCATCCATATTGATCTCGTTTATGGACAATAAAGTTATCCTACCTAGAATAGCCTTCAATACCAAAATGCAATTGGTAATTGCATTTTGGTTTTCAAGTGAGCGCAATTTAAAATCATTTTACTCTAGGCCGTGTGTATAAAGTGCTGTGAAAATGTCATTTGACTAATGACGCAATTACCCCTGTTTTTTAAATTATTTTATTTTTGTCAGTTGTTGTCCATTTTTGACATATTATAATGTCTAAAAAGGCACTGTAGCAGGCTGTTTTTTGTAATGATATTGATATACTCGTCGTTCATCAGTCTTCCAAGTTGTTCCACAGTACAGTGACAACATGAGCCTATATTTCCAGCAGGGCCAGTTAAACAGGGAAGCTTAACATGTTTTCTGGCCTTTCCCGATTCAAACTGCCATTCCTCGACTTAGCACGTAAAACTTCAATACACCCAATATATTTGTAATTAAACTTTCAAATTGTATTAATTTTAATGTGTGGTTTAAACACAACCAGTCACAATGTTTTAATCTGGCAAGACTGGTGTAGGGTACCATAACACATTTCTCAAATTTTTCCACCATCCACATCCACACCTGCCACTTGTTTAAAGGAAAAAGACAGCTACAAAACAGCAAAAGTTTAGTAATCTAGTAATATTTACATGACATAACCCATTTCCCAAAAAGTTGGAATGCTGTGTAAAATGTAAAGAAAAACTAACTGCAATGAGGTGCAAATAATTTCAACCTATAAACTATATAAACTATATTCAATACAAAATAGTTCAAAGGCAACACATCAACTATATAAACTATATTCAATAGAAAATAGGCAACACATCAAATTTTGAAACTGAGGCAGGGTGCATTATCCTTCTGAAAGAGATGAATGCCACCAGGGAACACCGTTGCTATGAGAGGTTGCCCGTGGTCTGTAACAATGCTTAGGTAGGTAGTATGTCAGAGTAACACACATGAAGATTTCCCAGCAGGACATTGCCCAAAGAATTGCACCGCATCTACCAGCTTGCCTTCTTCCCATAGTGCATCTTGGTGCCATGTGTTCTCCAGGAAAGCGACACACATGCACCCGGCCAGCCACTTGATTTAAAAGAAAACGTTATTTTTGAGACCAGGCCACCTTCTTGCAGAGCTCCTTGGTCCAGTTCTGATGCTCACATGCCCGTTGTAGGTGCTTTCGGCAGTGACAGAGGTGAGCATGGGCACCCAGACAGGACTGCGGCTACGCAGCACAATATGCAACAAACTGAGAGGCACTGACACCTTTCTATCAGAACCAGCATTAACTTTTTTCTGCAATTTAAGCTACAGTAGCTTGTCTGTTGGATCGGACCACACGGGCCAGCTTTCGCTCACCACGTGCATATATACATAGATTTTTGTCTCCTTTTAATATCATATTGATTATGGAAATCATCCGAATGTCCCTGATCAAAAGTTTTCTTACCCTTGTTTGGGCTTGTTATAGACACACAAAGTGACACACACTTGTTAAAATGGAAATTAAATCTTACTTTCCCAGACCTATGGTTTTTCAATTGCAGTAATTGTGTATGTATAGTCAATGAGTTTCTTAGCCCTCCTGTGGATGCACTGAGCAGGCAAGATACTAAGCCATGGGCAGCATAAAAGAACAGGCAAAAGACCAATGTAATCGAACTTTATAAGCTCGATATAAAAAGCTATCCAAAGCCTTGCAAATGCCATTCAGTACTGTTCAATCACTTATTAAGAAGTAGAAAATACATGGAGTTCTTGATACCAAGCCAAGGTCAGGTTGACCAAAAAATATTTCTGCCAAAACTACCAGAAGAATTGTTTGTGATACAAAGAAGAATAACCGCAGGTAACCTCAGGAGAAATACAGGCTGCTCTGAAAAATTGCAATGTGGTTTCAAGGAACACAATACAATGATATTAATATTAGCAGCATGGTCGAGTTGCCAGAAAGAAGCCAATACTGCGCCAATTCCACAACAAAGCCCGGTTACAATATGCCCGACAACTACTTGACACGCCTCACAGCTTCTGGCACACTGTTATTTGGAGTGATGTTATCAAAATAGAACGTATTGGTCACAACCAATAGCACAATGTTTTGAGAAAAAATTGCTTATAGTGAATAGAATACCATCCCCAAAGTGAAGCACGGTGGGGCTCACTGATGTTTTGGTGATGTGTGAACTCTAATGGCACGGGGAATCTTGGGAAAATTGATGGCAAGATGAATGCAGCATGTTATCAGAACATACTGGCAGACAATTTGCCATCTTCTGCATTAAGCAGCGCATGGGACGCATTTGGAGCAAAAGGCCAAGTTGAACATCCAGTGGTTACAGCAGAAATAGCTGATGGTTCTGGAGAGGCCATCACAGTTTTCTGACTTTAATATCTTCGTTACTCTTTGGGGAGATCTCAAACGTGCGGTTTATGCAAGACGAACAAAGACTTTGCTTGACCTGGAGTCAAGCAAACCCAACCATAAGCTACCTTTCTTATTTTTGTTATTGGGACCCATGTTTTTCACATACTTAAGAAATACTCACATAAAAGTGTAAATGTTATTGTCCCCCTCAAACCATCCCTTGGGCTATTTTACAGCAACCAACTAAGATCCTGATGGCTCATGTGCGCTGCATAAATTCAGAGGTACTACAAGCAAAACAATTAGACTCTGTAGGCAGGTGCGAACATTGTGTTTTTCTCCTGAGGGCATTTGTTTTATCATTCTCAGTTTTGTTTGTTTTTACCGTATGTACTCACCACATAAATAATGCAGAAAGACTTTTAACAACAATTACAACAATGCAGACATCTGAATATGAAATGGATGCCCAGACAAAGGTCCTTCAATCCAATATGAGCTGTCTGCTGAGACATTAATGCTGAGTTGATGGGCCAGTTCTAATTAGAGTACATTGTGCTGGCGCCACAACATTAGATTGGCAGGTTGTATTGGTCATTTCATGTCATAATGGATCCATATAAACTATAGGGGAAGGGCAATTGCTTGAAACCAAATATTCCAAAATGCAGCTGGTAGGAAAAAACATTTTAGTAGTGCACGTTGTATTCAAGTGGTATCATGTAACAGAGATAATCCCTGTTTCTATTCAGAAACAGGGATTACCTCAAAATGCAACAACTAGCAGGTTTCCAAAATATGACTTCACCTTTTGACTGTACATCAAAAGAAAGTCTATTCCAATAGATCATCAGGGAAATACTGCTGGTTACTGACATGAGTATTTACAACGGATACAATAAGTTTAAAAAAAAATTGTCACCATTTTTCACAGTAAACATTTTTCCACTGGTGCTATTGACATGAAATTGTCACCAGATGTTGGTAACAACCCAAGTAATCCATACATACAAAAATATAAATATGTTCAGGAAGTTAGTTATGTGTAATAATGTGAAATGACACAGGGGAGAACATATTGAACACATGAAGAAACGGAGCTGCAAAAGGCATGAAAAGCCAAGCTTTTTCTGAACAGCTTAAATCTATCAGTAATTAGAAAGCAATCCTGCCCCTTGTCGGTGCAAATTAATATTAGCTGGTTCAGTCCCAAATGATTGCCTATAAAAATGTGTGTCATTACCAAGGTGTCACACAAGGAACATCTAATGTTGGGTCAAAGCAAAGAGCTCCCTCAAGACCTCCGCAACCTTACTGTTGCAAAACATTCAGATGGCATTGGTTCCAGAAGGATTTCTAAACTTTTGAATATTCCAGTGAGCACGGTTGGGGCCATAACCCGGAAGTGGAAAGAACGTCATTTCCCCATGGAAATGACCAGATGCTCCTTGCAAGATTTCTGACCGAGGAGTGACAATAATTATTAGACAGGTTGTCCAAGAGCAAAGGACCACTTTGCTCTTCAGAGCTTCAGAAAGCCCTGAAATTGGCCGGTTCAATTGTTCCACAGAAAACAATAAGTAATGCACTCAGTCGCCATGGCCTTTATGCACGCTCACTACACAAGACTCCATTGCTGAAGTAAAAGCATCTTGAAGCTCGTTTAAAGTTTGCTGTGCAACATATGGACAAGCCTGTGAAATACTGGGAGAATATAATCTGGTCAGATGAGAGCAAACTTGAACTGTTTGGATGCCATAATACATACCATGTTTGGAGGACAAATGGCACTGCATATCACCCCAAAAACAGTGACGTTTGGAGTTGGGAACACCATGTTGTGGGGCTGTTTTTCCACGTATGGTGCTGTCAAACTTTATATGATTGTAGAGAGGATGAATGGAAAAATTTACAGAGAAATTTTTGATTAAAATCTGCTGCCATCTACTAGGATGATGAAGATGAAACGAGGAAGGACTTTTAAGCAAGACAATGATCCCAAACACAACCAAGGAAAATTGGTTTCAGAGAAAGAAAATAAAGCTGCTTAAATGGCCAAGCCAATCACCGGACTTGAATCCAATTGAAAATCTATGGAAATAACTAAAGATCAGAGTTTATAGAAGATGCTCACAGAAGCTTCAAGATGTGTTTGTGTGAATGGACTGTGTGTGTATGAATGGGCCAAAATCACACCTGAGCAATGCAAGCGACTTGTTTCTCCATTCAACGGGCGTCTTGAAGTTGTCATTACCAACAAAGGCTTTTGTACAAAGTATTAAATCAATTTCTGTAAGCATGTTCAACACTTTTTCCCTGTGTCACTTCACATTATTACATATTACTTACTTTCTGAACTTTTTGTGTATGTACAAAGACCTTTTCATGTCAACAGCACCTTTGGAAATATGTTTACTGAGAAAAATTCTGATGTGTTCAATACTTATTTTATTCCCTAACTGCTTTGGATGGTTCTGGTTCATCTGCTTTGGAACAATGTCAACATGACCCATATACTGGTGCATGCATTTCTCTCTGACCAATAGTTCTGAATGAATTGTACATTGAGGATGGCTTGTATTACATTCTAGTTTTAAAACATGTGGTAGTAACAATTGGAATAGTACTGTTGCGTACTTGTCAACCTGAACTAACTGCATATTCATGTTATTGTCATAATTCATTCTCACAGCAACACGTGACTTTCAGCCACTGATGTGGATAAACTACCTATGCTGTCTGACAAGGACAGCGTCCTTCTGTGCCTCATGGTCTGTTTTCCACAGTGTTCCGTCTCCACAGATGAGGTTCTATGATTGGCTGCCAGGGCTTGTGCTATAAATGTAAGGAATTTTAGCAGAGTAGTTAATTTCACCAGATTTGGCCTTCATATTCTCAGACTTTGAATTGTTTTTAGCGTTTTATTCTTGTTCTGATCAACACTGTTAAGCACTGACATTACAATGTTGGTTTATATCAAGCCAATGTCAACAAGCTGCTGCCAACAGTTTAACTCAACAGCCTCGTCGTACAGTATTTACTTCATTTTACGTACAGAATTTCCATCATGTTAACTCAACATTCTACCTCCAACAGCACTACTTCAATTAAAGTACTGGGTATATGTGAATGTACTCATAATCATTGCAATTCTGAGTATGAAAATACTACAGAACCAAAACTTAAATTATAAGTTGACTAAGTTGACTAATTAAAGTCAATTGCAAATTAAACCTGTCTGTCTGTCTGAACATAATGAAACATACATTTTTATATGGTTCAAGGAGGAACACCTGACACTGGTTTACTGTGATCACTGGGCCAAATACTTCCTCTCATCAACAGGTTTGCAATAAGGAATTCCGGGGGCATCCGTCTCAACTAAGAACAACACTCTGTGGCAGCTGTTTTGCATATCAGACTTGAACAATCGATATGTTATTAGAGAGCATACTCTGTGAAGCATGTCAATTCATTCAGTGCTGTCAGACTCACCCATTGGGATAGCAGGGAGATGCCTGGGCTTTTATAACATGGGGCCTCTAGAGCACAATGGCGACCTTTGTTTGTTCAAGGGTTTCACAACAACCTTTAAAATGTAAAGTCTGAGGTTAATGTGTCAGAATTAAAATGTAATTACTTCTGCTCCTTTTATTGATATTTAGGGTACTGTTCTTTTCCTGTGTAACAGCCACCTAAAGAGTGCTAGAAAAGTATTGACAGAACAAGATTATATGTGCATTATGCCCCAAAACGTATTTACCAACCATAAGCAAAATAATATTTTATCACAGTTTGTAGTTCATAGCAATTTTTCACTTAAGATAAAAAATCACATTCACTACACAAATGCAGAGAAAAGTTAACAGGACAGTGTAACAGTCTTAGATAACCTGAGTTCTGTATATAACATTAGCTTTAGCTAGCAACTACAAAGGTCTGCTTAAAAATATCAAAGCTCCAGTGCTGAGACAAATTGAATCTGTAGTCTGATAAAAGACATGACACAATCTCAACAACATGCAGTTCCATCTGGATGTTTGGATAAGTACATGTTTTTCCTTGTTGAACTTTCCTTATTAAGAGGAGTGGTGGTTTTATTTTAAGTAATTTAAAATATGTATCATTGCAATGGATATGACACAATGATGATCTGCGATGAAAAATAACTTAAAGCAGCTCAAGCAGCTCTGGAACTGAGTACTGGTAGTTACTGGCCTACTATTAAACATCCTAAATGCACTTTAATAGACCTATATTTTTGCACAGGCAAAGCCATGCTGCATTCTTAAGTAATAGGGTAATCATGCAATTTAATAAAACACACCAAAGAGAAGACAGAGACTGCATTCTGAAAGATGCTAGGGTGCTTTTATTACCCTTTTCCTACCTGTCTCAACATTTTAAGTGGGAGGGAATTAAATAATTCTGAGAATATACACACACACACACACACACACACATTGTGATGGTAATTCCATCGATAGGAACTCTTAAAGGAGTAAGTACAGAGACAATATTCTCTTGTCACAATTAACAGTTAATTTGCAAGTAGAGACACGTCAAAAGCTTACAGAATAATCATCTGAGCAGTCTCTGAAGAAAATACATGAAGTCAGTATTTATTACAGTTAAAGGGGTGTGGTAAGATGCTACCCAGCTGTCTTATATCACATAGGTTTTACCCAAAGGGAGGGCTGTCCCCCCACCTTATCCTTCCTGCCATAATGTTTACTGCGACCACATTCCTAAGGAACAACGGACAGATACCCTTATTGGTTTAGGCAGATAGGGTCAGAGTACCTAATGAACCTCCGATATACAGACGTGTGTCACAACCAAAGACCAGAGACATAGATCAGGCAATAGAAAAGCAAACATGTCTCCAATGTACATACTGTATATATTCAGTTTTTACGTTGAGAACAACTGTTCAGCACAATAAATACAACTGTATGGGTGATGATGTGTGTTGAACATCTGAACTTTTCTTGACCAAGTGTGTAGTGGCTCCAGATATTAACTCAGAATTCATTCAAGATAATAGAAGGAAAGGGCATTCATAGCCAGCCACTTCATGGCTTCAGCTAAAGTGTTTTGTTTTTTCAATACCGATTTCTCTGCAAACATTTGTGGCAATTCTGCAAGCAGTGGATGACAAAGATGGAGAGAATATTGTTTAAAAATGTGAGGGATGGATTTCTTGTCTTCACTGGGTTACAGAAAGGGTAGTGATGGATGTACTATTCCCTTCAATGCACTCTCTCTTCTTTAGGAGGGGTGTTTGTGTGTTGCATGATTCACTTTTCTTTGACTCTGGTGATATTTCACCCTTGTCTTACCCTTTGCTTTGTGACGAACTGGGTTACAGGACCTCACTCAGGATTTCTTAATTAGATTGAATTTATTTTGTAGGCTGCTGTTTTTGCTGTCTGCATACATCTGCCACTCCTAAAGAAACAATAGTAAAAACGAAAGATAGGAAAAGCCTTTTTTGTTTGTGTAACCCTTACAAATCAGTAAGAGTGAGGTATAGAATGAGAAAACCCAGAGGACCACAACAGCAATGTTTCTTTCCACATCCACATCAATCAAGTATATGGTAGTCACAACTCTTATACAAACCCGTCTGACCAATCAAAACAATCATCCCTCCATTTAAACAGGATGTCTCACTAAGTTCTTCACACTACCCATCTGTATGGAATCCCCTGAAATTGTCCCAAAATAATGATACATACTGTTGGATCTTTGTCCTCTTTTGATCATCACAAAACCTGGAAGTCACTGAAGAAGCCTATTTTTTAGCATGAGTCCAAAATGTTGATCTTCCCTAGTTCTTAAATGTTCTCCAATAATCTTCCGTAGTTCTTATGTTCTCCTATAATCTTCCATAGTTCTAGAATGTTCTCCAATAACCTTCCATGTTTCTTTTATGTTCTCCAACAATCTTCCAGAGCTCTTATATGTTCTCCAATAATTACAAAGTTGAATATATTGACTGAATATGACCCTTCAGGTCCATAGTTGTTGCAAGTCCAACCACATCTTTATTATTATGAGATAACAATAATTATTGGACTTGGCTCCAGAATCTAGCGACAATAGACAGTACCTGAGGAGATAATCGAATTATTTGGTTTACCTGTGGAAGCATGTGCACAGTCCCTTTCTCTTTAAGGTGCAATATGCTGTGGTGGAAGCGATTCTAGGATTTAAAGCCACTTGAGGCTTAGCCCGAACCCTGCTGTTTTAAGTGCTCCTGCGGCCTGCTGTTCTCATCTGTCCTCATCCTGACATCTGCAAAGAGGTGTGTATGTCATTGGTTCATTTTAAATTGATCATATATACTGATAAAGCCACTGATTATGGCCCTTCAGTTTTAAGTTCACGTTTGCATTTACAACAATTCTGCAATATGCCCATTTAAAGGGGAACAAATGAATAGCACAAGCAGGAGTGGAAGAGTTGTGACTCAAAGGAAAAAAAAATTTGCAAATTTGATGTTGAAAGTGGAATTTCATGTGTTTCACTGTCAACAAAGACAACACAGATTTTACTGCATATATTTTACAGTAAATTTCACACCGAGCAGATCCAGAAATGAATCTGAAGAAAAAAGAATATTTTTGATCGGGGTTATTAAGAGAAAATATTGCATTTTTAAAGAGAGTCCCATCAGCCAATAAAACAGTTATTTGACCATAAAAGATTCATTATATATATAAATTATTTGGTGCACCTTTTGGTAAGCTTTCTCTTCTTTTTGAAAGCTGCACTAATCATCACTTGTCCATTCAGTTTATGACAACTGAAAGTGTCACCCATCAGGTATTTCCGTCTTTAATTCAAAACTATTATTATATCTGACAAAAAGATAGATAAGTCAGCCATGAGCTGGACAGGCAACTGAAGTAAAAGTTATATATTTACAGTCTAGGAATTTCAATCAGTAAATTTTCAGAATAAATAGAGTTTACATTTGATGTCCTGAGGTTTCTAACACTCTATTTCAACAAAATTATTGCATTATTTTTGCCTTGTTATATATTTTTTTTACACTTTATATGGCTGCAATCACGGTTTTCAGATGAATCACTCTTTAATAATACACATATTTAGTGTAAATATGTTGTGTATTCTTCTGCTGCTAAAATGTACAAAACAGGAGAATTGGAGAGGTGACTCAATTAACTCCAATACAGATCAGAATATACGCTCTGATAGGGATAGGTTCTGTATCTACATTGGGATACCTTTCTCTCTCCTGTGTTCCGTGTAACCCCAAAAAGATGCCCTACCTGCATAGTGTCCAGAAAAACATCCAAAGAAAAGGGCTAAATAGGATTTTGGAAATGGTATTTACCATACACAGTGGGAGGTTGCACTACGTAGAGTTGAAGAAACCCTTTTTTTTCATCTCCACTCAGAGCTGCAGTCCGTCAAGCCACCTGCTAGGGTACACTGTCAGTCTGTGTTCATTATACCCATAAACAAAAGGCAATGGATTGCAGCCCTCTACCGTGAGACCTAAATGCACCGAGGAAATAATGGTTCCATAAGTTATTATGATTTACAAAACAATATGTTTGCAGGCAATTCCAGGAGAAAATAAAACAACACACAAAAAAACAAAAATCTTAAAATAGATCCCCTTATTATAACACATTTCTAATGCTCCTTGTTCATTTTTACTATTAACGTCATTGTTGATTAGTAGTCGGCTATTCAGTCTAATGGCAGTTTGACATGGTTTATATCCCTTAATTATGGTTAGATTATTGCCTGCCTCGGCGGTTCTAAGGAAAGCCTGGGGTGTACCCGCCCTGTCAGCTCTTTCTGTTTCTGCCCAACTCAACTCCTGTGATCTCAAGTTCATTGGTTGTTAAGTGTAACATATGGAATTGAATTCCTCTCTCTCTCTTTAAATAATTGCACTTTTCTTGGAAGGCAGTGCCTATAGCCATTACGGTAAATGAGGTAGTCATTGTGTTTTTTAGAGTTGACTGACATGGTCTTCAATGTCTTGTTTAAAATGTGCTGTAATCGCCAATGGATTCATTTTATTTTTATCAATTAGATAGTGAGTTTCCAAGTAATCAAGGACACATACATATAACAGCCGCATTACTAAATATAATCAGCTTTAAATACAAGTTAAATGTGATACTGTAGTTTATTAACAAGAAAACATACAAAATACTTTTGTTGTATGTTGTATGTATTTAAAGCATTACTAAATATAATCAGCTTTAAATACAAGTTAAATGTGATACTGTAGTTTATTAACAAGAAAACACACAACATACTTTTAGTTACAGAAGTTTTACAGCATTACAAAATGTTTTAAAACAATATTTGTATCACATACTATATATCAGTAAATTAGAAAAGTGACTGAGGTCTTTTTACTGCTAAAAGTTCCCAGCAAGGCTATAAAGGACTAGATGAATGGGTTGTATTTCCATTTCAGAGTCATTATATCCCAATTGAACCTTGGTCAAGACATGAAAGAAACAAGGTGTGATGCTTTAGGTGCACAATGGCATCTGCAGGCCTGTCAATGGTTTTGTATGTATTCAGGATTTGTTCCCGTCCTCTGGGAGCATTAGTAACAACCTTTTAGAAGTACTGATTGGGTAGCAAGGATGCTCTGCATATCAACAGGAAATTGTGTCCCAGGAGGGTTCGCAGTCTGGTCAGGAAGGTGCAAAGCGAAGTTGACGGAAAAGGGAAGAAAGAGGTGGTAAAATAAACGGGTGGGGGGATGAAAAAGGAAATCCAATGGCCCTGGAAGAAGATGATTAAGATGCACTCAAGGTAAAATATGTTTAACAACTGAATGGCTATGGAGAGGAAAATAGAGAAAAGGAAGGCAGAAACCAACGTGGAAGATGAGGATATAAGAGAAACACGAGGGAAGCAAATTACGACATTGCTCTCATAACAGATATATTTGAACTGTGCAAGCTGGGAAAGTGAAGCTACAACCATAGTGCAAATATTAAGCAAACACAAGTAGAGATCTGAGGAGCTGGGCTAGCCAACTGTAGCTAGCAAGATGCTAATAACATGAAGGTTAATCTAACAACATTATTAGCATTGGTAAAGACAAGAAATAAAGCTTAAAAATATAAAAAGCATATTTAGAAGTTCAAAAATGATTGTCTATTTTAAGATAACAATACATTTCTTTGTGTCTGCTCTGGGAAAGTATCCACAAATTGTGTTAAAAGATTAACACCAAGATCTCTATCAGTGCACAATTACCTTTTTAAATTCTTCAGCTTTACTGCCTGTGGCCTAAGCAGATCAGTAAACCTCATAAGAGCCTCTAATACAGGGGTCAATGTTGTCCTTCTCGCCATGAATGACAACTTAACAAATTTGGGTCCCAAATCTATATTTTCATATAAATGCCATGATAAAGACTCTGAGCATCAGACTTCAATTAACCAATACTTGAAATTTAAGTGTGTTATAAGGTCATGGTCATACAAATAAAAATGTATTCTGTCAACCTGAGTGGGAGCACGCTCACCTGGGCTAGATTTGTTCATCAATATTTTAGATTTATGTTTCTGGGTATTTCTATGCCGTACCTTGAAACATGCTGGTATGCTTGTCTTGAATATGCCATTGTATTTTCCTGTTCCTTGTCCCCCTCCTCTTGTTCTTCCTCTACCTCTCGCTAATGCTGTCATCCATTGATCAAAAACACCGGTAAGCTTATCTGTGTCTGTTTTTATTCATGCAAACACCCTAATTGCTTGTAAGTTTTATGCTTGTTACTGTTTACACCTCAATCACTGTGTGCAGAGAGTGTTAAAATGTTGATGATTTGACTTTGGTATATTGAAAGTCAATGTTTTCTCCATGACACGATATTGACAATTGAGCTTTACCAAGACAGATGTTTGTGGTGTTTTGCAAATAAGGTACAAACAGAAATGGGAGTGAATTACTGCATGTTGGTTGCGCTTATGTGTTGGGTAAAAGCTCTTCCTTCTGGAAATAGTTGTGTATACATTGTGCACAGAAACTGTTTTTGCTCTTGATAAATGTAAACAAGGACAAGATCTGAGCAAAGGCAGCACAATAGGACCAGATATAGACATGGTTAGTGTTTAACAATGTCAGTGCTGTGTTGCATACATTTAGCAATAATGGTTTGAATGATTTTATGAAAATGACACAGCTTCAGTGTGTAATTGTTCAATTCCCAGCCACAAAACAACTCTAAGTAAAACAAGGTTGATACACACGCAGCACTATGGATCAGCAGCACTTTTTTACTGTCTATGCCCAGTCACTATAAAAGTGTATGACAATAAGGTAGGCCGTTACATGTGCACCATTTCTAATGACCCTTTTTTATTGACTATGACAATGTATTGCATTTCATCATATATATTGTATAATAGCAAACTATTTGAGTTTATTTCTGAAAACAGCAAAACAACAACATTATTTTTCTATTCATTAGTAGTAATATGATATTAGCCAACAACTGCATACCAACAACTGTATAGCAATGCTTACTTCGATTTCACTTCCAGCTGGCCGACACTGATGTCCTACAGCTGTTGTTGCAGCTGTTTTCTTCAAATGTTTTTCTTCACCTTGAACTTCAGTCAATGGTGAAAAAATAAGATGAAATGGTTGACATACTCCAAACAGAACATGTCTGCAGCAAATTGTTCTGATTTACGAATTTTGTTCTTAATAATAAGAGATTCAGGGACTGGAATAGTACAGTATGCTCATTTAAATATCCAGCCAAAAAACTGTCAGGTTGGAAAGAGGTGTTTGTGTGTTTTAAGAAGAGGAAGACCATGTCACTACTTGATGCTTGAGAGAAGGCATGAAGAGACATACTAACCTCCTTCCCGATTATCATATGAACAACAACAACCTGACACTTTACGTTGCGAAGTAATGGCAACTTTCTCAAGTTTCTACCCAGGTTTGACCCTGAAATGGCATGTTGAACGAGTTGAAAGTAGAGGGGATACTTATCTTATTTATGTGGACAAAAGTGTAAAGAAAACTGAATAAATTAAAATAATATTCATGTTAGACAGCAGCCCTGATATCAGTCATCAGGAACAATTCATCTGTAATAATCAGAAGGGTTACACAAGAGCACACACCCAAAACATAGTATTGTTATTGGATACATTCTTGCACATTGGACAAATGGTCCAATGAGGTCCAGCTTTCTTTTGTAGAGGATAGACAAGGTAGTTCTGTGTGAAGCTTTCAGTAACATCTTAAGGTGAAGAGCATGATCTTAATTTAAAGACTGACACTACAAGATGTGCCAGAACATTTTCTGGATTTTCTATATGAAAACCAGCTGTTAAACGTTAACCAAAACCTGTGGGTTGTGCTGAGTATTGCTGATACCTTTCTATTGACAGTTGCCTCAGCAGAAGAGCTCTTCAATGCTGAAGATCATCAAAACTTACCTCAAGTCCACTGTGTCTCAGGAGTGCTTATGTGGATATGCCATAAAGAGCATTTTCCATTAAGTTAGTAAACACCTTATTATTAAGAGGTAATACATTTTATGATCATGTTGATACAAAAAAAACAGCTAAATAGCTGCACGTTTCAAAATCAAATAAAGAGGTTTATTATTATTGTTATTACAAAGCGTTTGTCACTTACAAAAATAAAATATTTTCTTATATCAGCGCAAAATCTGTAACTAATCTGAACACTTAGGAACTCAAGTAATTTTAATTCTACACAACAGAAGAAAATTGTATCCTTCACTGGCAGTTGCTTTGCTTCTCTCTTGGACAGGATAGCCATTTTCTCTGCTCGATTTTTTCCTCTAAAATAACCTGCACCTGTGCCGTTTTACAGGGAGTTAATTGGCCCTGTTCACCGTGATCTGGAACCCGCTGGGTCCTCCAGTCCACTTTGTTTTGGACTCCTAACACAATGTAACTTCTGATTCTTTCCACCCCACACTGAATTGAAAAAAGGTTTTAACAGAATACAGAGAAGACCGCAATATGACCAAATTCTGAAGAGGCTTTGCTGCACGGTGTTGTCTCTTGAAGTACAAGCGCGTCCTGGTGACTCTGCCTCCTGGCAGTATAAATTGACACAGCTGTCCGGAATTATGATGGGCTCGGCGAAGTGCTCCCTTGCTTTTATGTGCTCTTATGGTAGTCCTTGTGGTAGGTTCTGACCAGCATTTTCTTGTCAACTAAGCAGTGTGATAAGTTGAATTAATGACTTGGTGAGATGTGTTCTGCAGGGCTATGTCTTACATTTTGAATGGTGATGCAATGCTTTTAGGCCTTGAGCGTGAATTAAATCGTGACATTGGGAAAATAGTGTTACTGTCATAATATATGTAAAAAAACATTATCATAACAATAATACATTGATTATAGTTTATTGCCAAAATGCCGGTTTTTATTTACCGAAAGAGACATTTATTAATATGATCGCCAATATGTTTTGGGGTAAAAAAACAAGAACAACAAAAAACGATTTAAACTAACAAACGAATAACAAATTTTTGAGGGCTATAGGTTAATCTGCCTCTGATGACTCACCATACTAATTGAAATAGACAGCTGCTGTACCAGATTATTGGTAGTACTTCCATGCAGCCTGGTCTTCTCTGAGATCCCAGGGCCAGTCATGTGCAGGTGGTGATCCCACAATAGGGGGTCCAGGGCAATGAGTGATGATGGAGGAACGGTACCTTAGACACTGCCAGCTGCTCCAATGCCACAACTAGTTTATCAGCCTCTGACAGCTATCTAATGGTCAGTGTACAGGACCACAAAACAGGAGATGCAATCACTTCCAATGTTATTCGCACTGTATTGGCACAATGGCGCTCCTAAACATGTGGGAGTCTGTCAGTTTGTACTTGACCTTGTGTCTCTTGACATTGAAATATAACTCATTAACAACTGAAGATTTCCTTTTTGTTCATGTACTAATGGGAAAGCATACTGGTGGAGATGAGTGGACACTTGCTGTATAAACAGACATAGTATGAGTCATAATACCAATAAAACCTAGCGGGAAAACATAAAAGTGTCTCTTTGTGTTATTCCACCACATTTTTTTTTCCTTTAAGGATCTTTAGATACACTTCAAATGCTCAAAGATCCAGTTTTGTTTTTCGTGTATTTACCATCTCAGTGATTTAATAGTGTGTTATGAAGCTATAGTACAAGGTTCATTTTAACACTATCTTTGCCTATATTTAGTTAAGGTGCAGCTATGTTGACAAACCTCACCTTGTCCTGATGAGATGTCATGATTATAAATGCTGCACTAGGTAGGATCTTTTCAGAAAACATCTAGGTTTTGTAAGCATGTTATGCACGCTAATTAGGTGCTCCTTGTCTTATTTTTAGAGAGTGCATTATAACTGGAAGATATAGAATACAGCAATGAAGCGAAAGAAGACTCTCTCTATAGCTAGCAACCAGGATGGTGTTCTGTATATCCAAACCTAAATTGTCACCTTTATTCCCACCCTAATGCATTAAACAAATAAATATGGATGTTTTCCATCACCTAACTTTTACAAGGCACAAAGGTTCATTTAAATGGTATCCAGGTCACTACCTCATGGAACTTGTTGAGAGAATGCCAAGAGTGTGCAAAGCTGTCATCAGAGCAAAGGGTGGCTACTTACATAATCTAAAATGTAAATGTGTTTTGATTTGTTTAACACCCTTAACTTTTGGTTACTACATGATTCCATGTGTGTTATTTCACTGTTTTTCTAAAATGTGGAAAAGAGTCAGACTCAAGAATTGCCCATGATTGAGAAGTTGTGTATAAACTTCTCTTGTCAAATGGAAAAGCTACACCCTCACTCTACTCCATCCATGTCACTAAGAAAAAATAACAGGCGTAATGTATGCACATACACATCATATAATGTTTTGCTGCTTTCAGTGTATTGTCACCCAATTTAAAATACGATACCATACTAAACTCAATTTCCCAGAATTACGTATCCAATATACCCTGTCTGTCATGTCCTGGCTATGCCCCTAGCCATCTTTGCGCTGGCTGGGGCCATAGCCAGGACATGGCCTAAATAGGTGGCTCTAGCCACCTCTATGTGCTTTGGTTTCCCCAATTGGAGGCAGGTGTTCGTTATTGCCTCCAATTGGGGAACCTACTTATGTTGAATGTTTGTGCACGTAGTTGTGGTTTATTTTGGTT
>JACXGJ010000840.1:59519-103584 GCA_016801105.1 Esox niger | reverse complement strand
CCAAAATAAACCACAACTACTGTGCACAAACATTCAACATAAGTAGGTTCCCCAATTGGAGGCAATAACGAACACCTGCCTCCAATTGGGGAGACCACAACACATAGAGGTGGCTAGAGTCACCTATTTAGGCCATGTCCTGGCTATGGCCCCAGCCAGCGCAAAGATGGCTAGGGGCATAGCCAGGACATGACAAGTACCCAGGCATTAATCACCAATCGCTGAATGCCTGATGTTAATGGATGAATGTGCTACTCCCAGATGAATGATTTGACCTTGGTTAAATTTGAATAATTTGGCAAATGAAATTCAATTTTCTATGACCATTTGAAAACGTAATTATTGAAACATAATACAAATGAATCAGGCTACTTATTACATGGGTTACCGTTTTTCAATAGGAGATTCAGCTTATTGTGTAGGTTTATTCATCAAATGTAAATCTAAAATGTAAATCTACAAATGTTGTAGATTTTATGCTAAAAAAGTATTTACTAAACAAAATACATTTATTATTAAGAAATGTGATGAAATATACATATTTATCTATGTTTAATATATTTAGGTTGCATTTAATAAATGATAAAATACACTGCTCAAAAAATATTAAGAGAAAAAACCCACATTGGGTCTTGATGAACGAAATATAGTAAAGATCAAAATCGTAATTGTACATCGTGTAATTCGTTGAAAACAAAATGACGTAATAACGATCAATGGAAACCAAAATCACCAACTGATTCAGGACTGGATTCAAACACATTCCGAAAATCCAAGTAATAATGGATTTTCAAGTCATAATGAGCAAGTCAATGAGACTCAGAGGCATTTCTAGGATCACAATCATTTCAGGGCATAGCCCCTCCGGGACAGAAAGTACAATGTTTTGAATGTACAAACATTTCGATGTACATGCTACCGGCCTACACGTCTACATAGTTATAATGCGATCGGGACTATAAATGATTAGATCAGAGGTTACTTTTTTATGTTTTTTTTTAAATAATTTGTGATCTGGAGCTATTCAAAAAAGTTTCAGGGCTTTGGCCCCCATGTGCCTGTATACACCTCCAACAACATCTGGGTACGCTCCTGATGAGATGGCAGATGATGTCATGGGAGATCTTCTCCCAGACCTGGATCAGGGCATCAGTGAGTCTGTGGAGCTACTTGGTGCCATTGTATGCACTGATACGTAACGTCCCAGAGGTTCTTATTCAGATTTAGGGAAAGTGAGGGCCAGTCAATGGCATCAATGCCTTCATCAAATAGGCGCTGCCTACACACTTTACCACATAAGGCTGGACATTGTGCTGCACCAGGAGGAACCCAGGCAGGGTCAGATTGAGACTGAAAAACAGCCCGGGACAGAAAGGCAGACCGGCCCGTGGCCTCTGTACAGTTGCTTAATACAAATAGGGTATATAATAATAAAGTATAATGCAGTGCTATCAATGACTGTTAACAAAATGTGATATATTACAGCATCTAAAAATGAATATGGCACCAGAAGCCCGTCCTACCTTAGACAATCAGCAGGTTGTACAGCTGTGTGCTTCGCTCTGCAACTCTGTCAATTATCCCATCACTATCAAGGGCCATCAGAATCTTTTCTGTAGCAATCATCATAAAGCTCTCTGGTGATCTTGGGACATGATGCTTCTCAGTCTGTTCTTGATCAATTTCTAGTTTGAAAAACTTCTTTCAATTGCCACTTGTGTGATAGAAAGAGTGAGGAGTAATTTAAATTCCAAGCCAATCACACTGTCGGCATCTGTCATAAGGTTGTCCTTTGTCAAGATTGCATAACAACAGAAAGTACCGTTTTTGCAGGATTTGCAGCTTCTGCTGACCAGACTCATCTCTTCCTCAGTGTGTTAGCCACTGTCAACTGCTTCACCATATTCAGATATTTGAGTGGATCTTACACCTAATTCATCTAGAGATTAATTCTTCAGTCTTTCCCACTGTGTTGCTAAGAAATTTAATTCAGATTGAAGTCTTTCAGCTGTGGCTCTTTGATCATATCTGACAGGGCATTTACTGACCTTTCCCAGTGCTGTTGTTGGTAGCCCTTTTTTGCCTTATTTCAATAACATTTTTAAATCCATACAGTTGAAATCTTTCCAAAGGTTTTCATTAGCAGTGGATTCCCTCTACTACTGTGTCCTTTATTACATTATGTACGTTTTGTTAACAGTGGCAGGATCTGGTAAAATCTCATACATTGAGATGTCACCCTGCATGTTTTTTAGGGAGAGAATCATAGACCTCAGCCTCAGAGTCAGCCTGTTTTTGAAGCTCTGCATTGGCCCACTCCACAAAGCTGTCAGCCGCTTGCTTTACACCCTCAAAGTCCCTGTCACACTCCTTCAGGCTGTCTTGGGTACCTAGTACCAGCTTATGGGCAGTTAGGATGTCCATGCCATTGGTTTGCAGGTACTTAGAGAGGGGTGATGTCAGCTGAAATATTCTCAGGAAAACCTGGGCAGTGAGAATGGTCTTGAGGAGAACCCTTTTGCTTTTACCCGCACAGTGGGATTAACTGCTGAGTCATTACCAATCTTCTCTAGTTACAATTATGTTTACAAACAATGCATTCCCTGCATTCCCAAATGACCCAAACACTATTTTCAGGGTCACATATTTGGCCCACCAGCATGTTTCACCTATTGATGACAGGCATCGTTGGCGAGGGTCATCACTCCCTCCAAAATGTTGATCCACTTGTAGCGGTCTCGAATGAATACTGCCACATCATTTTATACAGAAAAGAGGGTAACAGATGGAATGGAAATGGCAGTTGTGTCAGTTGTTGTCTTGGAGAGAGGTAACTAGTGACCCTCTTCCTTTTCCCACAGATTCATGAAGCCTTTCACTTTTTGAGATGCAAGCAGTTACATGTTCATTTAGACCGACATCATATTTGCTTAAAAGCAAAATCTGTTCAAGGAAGATGTCATGATCAACAGCCTGATTGTCCAAACTGTAGGCAGCTTCAGATTTGCCTCTGTAACTCAGACCACACTTTCCAATCACCATAACAACATCAACCACCCTCTCCAAAACCAATCACCTTTTTCTCCCTTGTTGCCGATGTTCACAAATCTGTTGATTGCAGAGTAGAGATTTTATGTCTGCCTTGCTGGTTGGAGAAAATATGCATCCACACAATCTTTGTGAGCAATAGTTTTTTCTTGCTCTTCTATCCTCTGGTGCACGTGACCAGGTTTACATGCCATCCTTAACAAATGCATCTCATTTCCAGGCTTTGAAAATGCAAGGCAGACTGTACAATATTGGGAGTATGCGTTTTGACAATATGTAAGCCATTTTCTGTTCGATCCATCCTTGTGGCGAAAAGCTTTTTTCACATACACATTAGAAATACTTGTTAGTTGTTTTGGATGAAAATTGAAAAACATCTCTAGGTCTTTAGATTGAGGGCATTTTAAATAATCATATCTATCTTGTTCCTTGACCCTGCCTCCACTTTCTCCAACACTTTCTTTTTCCTTACTTCTCTCTGTTTCTGCATCTGCTTTTTGATTTTGCAAAAGAACAATAATCAGTCAACTATAGTCAATAATGAAAATCAATTCAACAAACTAATTTCCATATAATTACCCTGTTAACATAAAGTCTATTGTGTACAGTTGCATTGCTGCACCTGTCAAAGTCTCTCCAATGGACCCTGTCAAAACAGCAGCCTCCATCTCTTGCCCTGTGTCACCTGAGGCTGCTTTAATACACAGAACAGAAAATATAAGACAGTTGCATTTGATCCACATAGCACATTTATTAATTAAAGCCAAAAACATGTTGTGCATATTTAGATGAGTGCCTTTTTCTCTTGGCCATTTATTTTACTTCATTTCAAATATATAGCCTATATATTGGCTAACTGCAATAGCAAATGTATAAAGTTTTTAGAAGAATGAAAACAATACGATTTGGATATTAGAATTTTCTAAATGTCAAAAATACAGCTGCTTGCACCTGACGCCTCTGGTACTTCCGCATCTTCAGGCTGCACACTCTCCTTCACTTAGCTTAGCTTTTGGTCTAAACATTTCAATGTTTTTACATTTTACAGCATTTGCTTGGACAGCCCGTGGTATTTTTATCTCTTGCTTTTTCCATGCAACCCTTTTCTCTTTTTCTTTTCCTTTCCACTTCTTTGCAAAATATACGTTTTTAGCAATGGCTAAATATGTCTCGGTTGCAAACAACTTTGAAAACTGCACGCGATCGCATTGCTTCCACCCGCTCCAACGAATTGATTTTTTACCAATCGCGATTGGTAAATCGTTCAAGTTTACACTGGGGGGAAAGTCTGGGTACTGTTGGCTAGCACATAGAAGTCTGTGCAACCCTCCAAGGATATGCCTCCCCAGTACATCACTGACCCACCGCCAAACCGGTCATGCTGGATGATGTTACAGGCAGCATAACATTCACCACTGCGTCTCCAGACTTTCACGTCTGTCACATGTGCTCAGCGTGAACCTGCTATATCTGTGAAGAGAACAGGGTGCAAATGGCGGACCTGTCAATTCTGGTGTTTTCAGGCGAATGCCAATCAAGCTGCAATGCTCTGGGCGGAGAGCACAGGTCTCACTAGAGGAGGTTGGATCCTCATGCCACCCTCATGCATTCTGTTTGTGACAGTTTTGTCCGACACATGCACACCAGTAGTCTGCTGGAGGTCACTGCTCCTGTTCTTCCTCGCATGAAGGGGCAGATAAATTGGTCCTGCTGCTGCATTAATTCAGCAGACCTGTTCAACTGTCCTCGTGCAACTAACTGGACTGATTGATATCCCTTAAGTTTAATCGACTTGATGTTATACTGTAATGTGTTCCCTTAATATTTTGAGCAGTGTAGACAAATGTATTTGGTTTTATGTTGTAATGTTAATAAATTAAAACTTTTGTGTGGGAGGGACAGTAAAAATCTTGTTAGGGCCAGTAAGTTTCAAAGCCACTGGGGTCAGTGGTAAAATAAATTCACGTTGAGCCCCGGGTTGGAACTTAATCCTTCAACGATCCACTCTAGTACTGCACACAGTTGCTGCTCACGCACTCTCTCTCCCCCCGAGATCCACAATCTGAAGTTGCTCACACAGCTGGCCTGCATAGAGTGCGCTAGATTCATTGGCTGGCTCTGACTATGAGGACAGTGCGGTATGTATCTCAAGTCACACATAAATAAGACCAGGAGCTCAATAATCTTCATAACAGTGTTCTAACTTGACAGTATTGATATACTAAGAAAATGCAAGTTATGCATTTAACAAACAGGATTTTAGATATGGGGTGGCTAAGATGTGGCAATAGAACAATTTGGGATGGCACCACATAATATAGGTTCCATTGGTAGAATATCTTAGTTGTAACTTAATGATATAATTGTACTGGCTTCATATTAGCTCTATACTGTAGTTAGTCAATCTGGTGAAATTTGTCACAATTCCTAAAACGCAAATAATTCAGAAATAATGTTAACTAAACATTATCAAAATATGATTAATTAATCCTACTTGAAATGTCATAGGATATTTAACATTTGCATGTCATGCAGTATAAAATGTACCTACTTCATTATTTGAAACATTACTCAAACAATAATTACAATAAAATAGACATAACATTTTACATAAATGTATTTAGTTACTTAGACTAAATTTGTTATGCAATTAGGAAAATGAATATACATTTACCTATGAATTACCTTAGAAATTAGCAGGTAAGTTAGCTAATTATTATTCAATATTGAAAAACCTTCAATATTAAAGAACTGGAAGCTCACCCGGTATCTGAAAAAAGGTATAGCTTTACAAAAACAACACTCAACAAGAAAATGATGATAAAGTCTGTTAAAAAAGGAGCACTGACAAGTCAACCAATTAGCCTATTCAATACACAATTCAACCTGCAGCTAACTAAAAGGCTTTCATTTACAGAAATAAAACAAGAGGACCGTTTAGAGTCAAAATGCATGAAAAAACAGTCAGCAACATGAGCACCAAATTAAATTTTTAACAAAAACAAATGAATGCTGTAAAATACCCTCCGCAGAACCACACACAAACTTGCTCTCCATTTCCCTCCATTGATTTTTTTAATAAAGAAAATTGATAACTTATTTTCTCTTAATTTGCACATTCTATGACACGCACAACACAGAAACAACTAATACATGATAATCAAATATTTCAAAGCAAAAACGATGACTCAACGTATTTTCAGTTGAAAGTAGCCTGCCTTATCAGATTAGCAATGATTTTTGCAACATGATTTTTGCTTGCTAAGAAGTTAGATGTGCAATTGCTATTACTAGAGATGAAACAGTTTTAAAATATTATATCATGGATATAGTGACCAAAAGTATTACAGTTATCAGTATTATCACCGTATTGTTATAATGTGCTGGAAATGTTCTAATATAAGTACTAATATACACACACTGAAAAAATTTCACCAAGTTGTATATTGAAAACAAACAAACAACAAATAGCCTCCAATTAGCGGCACTATTCAGTTTTTGTGTGCATAAACATTAAAATAATAACATTTATATTCAAGATGGAACCAATATGGCCATGATGTGAAAGTATCCTTAGAAGTTTTAAATTAATGCAAATTAATTAAACCTTAAGTACGCAAATAAAATGTGCATATAAAAGCGACACAAGTAAAGCAATGTGCATCTCAGAACAATACAACCATAAGTAAACAAATCCAATGTTCAGGTGTTGACACGCAAATAACACAAAATATACAGACAAATCAAACAGCACTGATTGTACATCCATTCTCTCCATCATGAAGAAACAAGGTGTTCATTTCAGATTGAAATATAAAAATGCAAGCATGTCTGATTAATCTTGACATGCATTCACTATAATGTTGTGGGTGGTGGTCAAATGGTTTTTTGAAGCTATTTTGTTTTTGCATGTTCTGCGGACTGGGTGACCATTAGGTTTCCCTCAGCACTCTTGTAAAATCCAAAATACGACCAAACATCAGATTATGTTCTCTTAGAAGGCTGAAAAATCTCCATGTCCTTCTGCCATGTTTTCACACAAAACAAAACCCATGTTGCATGCTGTGCCTACATCAGACCTGTGCTCACAGCCAAGCACTGTGCAGCTCGATTGGCATTTGCTAGAGAACACCAGAGTTGGCAGGTCTGCCATTAGCGCCCTGTTCTCTTCATAGACAGAGCAGGTTCACACAGAGCACATGTGACAGACGCAAAAGACTCTGGAGAGGCCGTGGTGGACATTACGCTTCCTGCAACATCATCCAGCATGACTGGTTTGGCAGCGGATCAGTGATGGACAGCTGTTAGGTACCGGGGTGAAATCCACAGACCCATCATCAGACCTCACACTTGTGCAGTGGGCCCTGGGTTCCTCTTAGTCCAGGACAATGCCTGGCCTCATGTGGCCAGAGTGTAGGCAGTTCCTGAATGACAAAGGCACTGATGCATTGACTGGTCCTCACATTCCTCAGACACGAATCCTACTGAGAACCTCTGAGACGTTATGTATCAAAGCATCTGACGTTGCCAAATAACACCACAGACTGTCCAGGAGCTTACTGATGCCCTGGTGCAGGTCTAGGAGGAGATCCCACAGGACACCATTTGCCATCTCTTGCGGAGCATGCCCAGATATTGACCAACAAAGCTTGTCACAAAAATATTCAAGTATTAAGCTAAGTGAAATGTTGAGCCATGTCTGGCATTAGCCGCACGCTTGCCTTGATTGAAATTGTTTATTGTAAAAAAAACTGAAAAGTAACCAGGCAAGCCTAGGTCAGTCGGCCCATAATTAAAAGTGAAAAATGTTGTCCCCTCATTGGGTTCGAACCTAGGTCTCCCACATGAGAGGCTGTGACTTCAACCACTATGCCACTAAGCTATACATTTCCTGAGTGTCAGTAACACCAAGTTTGAATATTTCGTTAGACACCATTAAGCATTGTTCGTTAGACACCATTAAGCAAGAGATTAACACTTCTTATTTAGTTTACCTCCACCACAAATAGGATATGTGAAATTTAGGGCTTTTGCCACTGGCCATTTAAATATCTTATTAGCCAGTAATAGGCTTACTAATATCTACTAACTACTTGAAATAGTCATAAGAATTGAGCAATTGTTAGCGAGACTGAAGATTACACTGCCAAAGCAATTTCATTTCATGGCAAAAAACTGTTTTCTTTCATTCGTGAATGACATTGATACAATAACTTTCAATTTAGGTGACGATAACTTACTATTACGTCAAGTGAAAAGACGAGAGAATCGTGAAAACCCCTACTGCCCAAGGGGTTCTGATAAAGCCTATATTACCCCAAAAAGCATGCAAGGTTGCATACTTTGAAAAACCACAAAAAATTATTGCGATATTGTATAACCATAAACAGTTTTAGTATAGGCTTACTATAACGTAGCTGCTGAAGGTTGTAGCCAGTGAAGCTTTTGTCTATCCAGAACAAATCCTAATGCATAACTTGTTCCGACTGTGGTGAGATTCGAACGTGGGACCTACCGTTTGCAGGGCCTCTTCTCTAACCACTACGCTATTTAAAAAGGGGTACTCAGTCAGTTAGTCACTCAGTAAGAGACAGACGGATACCATATTACTTTTCCTACAGATCCACCTCTTATTTACTCACCCGAATCCAACAAACAAGTCTGAAGAATGATGAATGAACATACTTTGTTCGACTGACTACCTGTCAATGCATGAACATCTTAGAAACACTTTTAGCTTTTTCTAAACGTACAAGATGGGAGGTTTTGAGCATGGTAGTTTATTAAGTTTAGATAATATTTTAATGAACGACAATGTGAACTACAACAATACTATTTTTATTTTCAGGTCAACTTTGCGGTAGTGTGGCCACACCCCTGCTAACAAAAAGTTTCCCTTGCTGTGGTCTTACCGGGGCCACAGTTTAATGAACGCAGCAGAAACACTGAAAAGCACAATCGGTTTGTAACAGAGACAATGTAAAACAATCGGACCATATCGAATGTTAGTGTTTGCCTGTAATTTTCCAATATCAATTAATGGCCGATATATTTGTGCATCCTTAATAAAAACAGTTCAGAGTTCATAAAGTTGCCTATTCCTGCATCCCCTGGTTGTAGCCTAGTTGTTTTGAATTTGCCAATGTGGTTTGGTTGGGATTACTCCGGCAGCCTCCCCCAAACCCCCTGCTCAGCAAATAGGGCTACAGGTACCAGTAACTCATTGACCACCAGATCCGGATCAATATCTTTCATGCCCCAAAGTGTTCCGCTACCTCCAGATTTACAATGTAAGTACAGTTTACTGTGGTACAGTGACCACTGACCATTTGTAGACCACATTTTGCAAATGAGCACATTAAAATGTGATACAAAAACTTATGGAGAATGCTGACTTCCTTGTGCTGAAGCCCAAAACAGTTCCAACACTTGAGTTACTACTGAAAAATGCCAGCTGCAAGAAGCATGAATACTTATAACGTTATCTCCACTCCCTTTGTTTGGCTAGTGTTTCCAGGATATGTGCTTGATTAAAGCAAGAAAACAAACTGATTCCTAATGTGTGAAAGTGAAAAAAATATTTTTATTTTTGAATATTACAGCTTTGTGCTCAAGCTAAAATAAAAAGGCCTCGTGCTTCAGTACACTGATGAAGGCATAAAGCCGAAACGTTTGTTTTACGTTATTTATTTTGTTATTTTTGTGCACTTGGCACATTTTTGTTTAGTTTCAGTTTGGATAAAATACAAATTTGCTATATCTCAGCGTCCTTGGACTTTTTCCTTTTCATTGTGATGAGTGCGAGTAATTATTTTTTGAATGAACTACGTTTTCTGCTAATTAAATAAACTTCATAAAGCACACCCTTGCTGTTAAAGAATATAACATATCATCAGGATTTTTTATTTCTGGGGGAAGCAGATCAAATTTGGCCATAGGTGAGTTTCACAGGTGCTACTTGCAGTTTTAGCAAGAAAGCAATGATGAGCAATAAACGTGTTTTGTGGCAATGAATATAATATAACAAAAGGTGCCATTAGAAAAACTGCTTCACTGAAACTAATCTCACATGCAATTGTGCAGACGTATTAAGGATGCTCTATACATTTTATGAGATGAAACAAATCTCAAACGCAACTGTGTTGACGTATAATAATATCTTTGAAGGCTCCCTAGAAGAGATCAATGATTTTATTTACAGCTCCGAAAATAATGAAGAAACCACTGCACCTTTTACTTTCCTTTCCAAAACATTCCTTTTCGACTTTTTTGGAAATTAAGGAAAAAGGTGCAGTGGTCTCTTCATTTTTTTTCCTGGGCTGTATATTGCTTAGAAATAACCTGGAACCATAAAATACATGTTAACCTAAAAAAACGAAACCACAGTATGCATGCAAGACAATGTCTCACTTCAAAACAACTCATACCGTGAAGCCGAACTAAAACCAACTCCGAAAAGCACACAATGGCACAATTGTTTTAGATTAACATATCCCTCTTCAACAAGCCCACTTGAAGCTCTGTCGTCATGGCTTCACTGTGTGCTCTGAAGTGTGCACTTTTCTTCAAAGTGCAGAACAATTTGTTTGTACACGTCTTTCCACTCCGAAATTGTTTCAATATTTGTTATTTTTCCGATCGTCCTAGATAAATCCAACTAATTGTTAAAATCTACTGTTTCTACTGCCAAGTAATTATCGATGCTTTTAGCCTTGTCAAAGGTGACGACTACTAGCCGATTAATGCTACAGGCAGTCGAGCTGGTCCTTCGTGGTTTGCGCAGACACAAGCCTAACGTCGCCCCACCACTAAAAGTATTGATAGATATTAGCATACAATTAGTTGCGGAAAATTCTATTGCCCGACAGAAAAGTCAATTATATAGAATCGACTTAGGACTAGGCAAAGGTTTCTTGTCTACAAAGAAATGTGTATAATCTCTTTGAACTCCACTTATCTGGGTATTTGAATTTGTTCCGCACTACTAACAAAGTTCTTAAAAATATTGTTTTCCCCGAGTTAGTGCCACCAGGAAAACAGGGTATGTTTCCTGGTAGCAGGCTTTGTAGACGAGAAGTGTTTTAGCCTAACCCAATTCAACGTAATTAACATTTCTTGAAAATCTCTAGTGACATCACTACAATACATTTATCCGTCAGGCTGACATTGGCTTAACTAGGCTACATAGCCATTTCACTCTCTTTACTGCAGGGAAGTATTTGTTCCGCAAAATAAACATTGTAGTTGCAAACATTTCGGATTATAGTAGTCACTCCATTGTGTGGAACATTAGACTGTATCACGGTGGCATCAAGATGGTTACATGCAATATTACAAATTGGCCATATTAGTGATCGGAAAGCGACGTGATAAGGCTGCTGTCCGGATGAAGCAACTTAACTGCTGCCCTAGGGGAAGTACTGGTCATTCACAACGCATATTTGACACTCCGGTCTTCTGTTCATCGAATTAAAACAACTTTATTTGACAGGTTTAACTAACCACATGCTGTACAGACAGCGAGCCAGTTTAAATTAGTTACGTGTAGCGTACTTGGAGATGGGCTACAGTATACCGTAGTACTCTACACAGAAGCACCACACAACGACGTCAGTTGAGGAACTAGGCGTGTCAAGTATGCTCTTCGAATTAAATCAAAACTAGTACAGCCAGGCAAGTTAACTGCTGCAAGTCCCCTGCGAACCATAATGACCCGTACTTCCTAATTGGCAAGACATAGCAGCAGGCTACAATAGCCTACTTTAGATACCAAGTGTGGCTATTTAGATAAACGTTAACTAGCTTAAGCCACCTCTATAATGACAAGTCGAAACTACAACTTGAGCAATCGACTATGTCAGTAGCTAAGTAACATTATGAGTCAGTGTGTGCAATACTATAGAACATGCAGAAATACACCAACCGTAGTATTCTAACAATGATACCGTACGTTACCGAACTGTATACTCTAGATGTGGTACAACTGGTAGAAAGCCGGTTAGCAATGCTGTTAGCTAGCTAGCAATCTAGATAGTAACGTTAACTGGGCATTCGTCGGATAGCTGGCTACTGTATGTGACAGTAAAACGAAGTAATAAGGTTATCGAACGTTACACAATATAGTGTGCAACGTAAAGGTTTGGTTGATCGTTACAATTTAACGTTATTGGATAGTTATCTTGAATAAAAAGGCTACAACAACGTTACTCAGCTGTATTTATTAGTAGTATGTACACGTTAGCAGGCTAGCTAGTAAATTAACTAGCTCAGTTGTTGCTGGCTAGCTACCTATCAAGGTTTGCTATACCTTGGTCGACCCGATCGATTACCTAATAAAACAAAGTCAAAAACACAATCAAACATGGAATATTTGTATCCCTCCTTGTTAGAATATCACTGTAAGAGGTCCGCGACAAACACTTGCTATCTAGCTAGGGCTACCCTGCTATCTGTGCTTATGAACTGCGGCCCAACATAGTCCCTGCATCCTCGGTCTCACCTCTTCTTCACTTTCACTCCTGAAGCACAGACAGGCAGCCCGCTTCTTGTAGCCATCTCCATCGTATGTCCGGGTTTGGTTTGACTTAAGCTTAATCATTTTGGGGTACCAATGGACTAAAACTGTACTTTAAACGCTGAGAAATCCGCTGTCTTCGACGCAAATTCCTCCTTTGGGGAACCCCGGCGTTTTCTTATAATAAATAACTTCTTCTTCGCTTCATTTTCACAAGCATAGGCACATCACAGGCACGGTCGCCATTATGAAGATTACTGCGTAAACAACGTAACATGACATATCATAACAAAAGTGGTATGAGGATATAACGTATCCTATTTTGAGGAATACAGCATCGAATACCATAAAAACGAAGCAGAATATACGCAAATGACGGTGGTTTCTGGGGCCGTCTATCATGGAGAACCTTATAATGGATATATTATTTAATATATTATTTAATGTAAAATGTTTTGTCTAATTATGTTGATTTTCTACTTTAATCTGTTTCAGCATCCAATGTAATGGACTGCAACTACTGTCACATAAGCAAACCCAACATCAAGCAAGCAAACTTTTTGGGGTTATTTTTGTCTTGTGGGTATATTCTTCAAGGGTTGATCATTTTTGTAAACTTCAGTAACTTCATGTCTACAAGCCAACTGTATATTTTTCAGGCACTTTAATTGCACATGTAAGGGTTCCTGAAATATGTTATTGGATGCAGGGAACCTTTGTGGCAAAACATATTGAGAACCACTGTTGTAAAGGCCCATTTAAAGCATATCCCACTTGAGTTTTAGTCACTGCAAATTTTTTACAGGAATAGATCTACCCTTTAATATTTTTGTCCTAAATTACACAGTATTAATATAATTACACACAAGTATTAATACATGTAACTTTTGGGCTTCTATTTAGCTGACATTCTTCATTTTCTAATTACATCTGCTTGGTATAATTTTTCTAGGATTCTGACTTTCTAATTGTTTCAGGTTTTCATTTTAAAACTACTTATACTCTGTTTCCATTATTAGAATAACTTTGATTGAACCAAACAGCAACTGTAATTACCCAGTGAATCATTTTAATTGTCAGCTATAATCATTTTAAATAATACGTTTTCTAAGTATTATATGTGTATAATTAAATGTTTTACTAGTTAGAAATAGTAGAAGTGTGCCATATTATACAGATAATTTGTATGTCCTAACCTTTGTGTGGTGATGAGGTCTTCATCATCCTTTTCTGCTTGCTCAAAGTCAAGTTTGCACAGTTGCAAGTTCTAAAGTTTAAGTTCCATCCTCTATTCACACATGAATTTCTGTGCTTTTGCCTGGTCTATGCACCATGCTCTTCACTCAGGTTACTCACTCAATGATGTTTAATCTTGCTCAACAGCAACATCTAGTGTTGAATTGACCTTTTACACAATTTTGACTGTAGACATCCCTGCCACCAAACCAGGCATTAGTGAAACAATATTCACCACTCCCGGGCACTGTTGGTATGCTATGACCCATATGCAAATTTGGGCAGCTATGGTATTTTGATGGAAAGTGGTGTCATCTGTGTATATGTGCCATTAACATCTGGGTCAGCTGCCATTATGTCATCTTAAATGGCTGGTCGTACCAAATGACCCCTTTGGAGTCCAACCATTTCATCAGTCCCACACAGTTGATTACATTAAAAGGGTTTGTGCCTTCCATGGTCATGTCCATACTAGAATGTGTTTTGTCCAAGTCAAGTACTCTAATCAGCTATATGCATTGGTCAATGCCATTCCCTCTGCAGTAACAGCTGCAGTCTGAAGGAAAAAAACAGGCACAGACATTACAGTAAACAGTGTTATATAATTGTTGTGTGTATTGCCAAGACTAGTAGCATGTGTTGTCTTGCTGAATGTGTAACACTTGCATGTGCTGTTGGCACCAATGGGGGAGGTGGGGACAGATGGCTTGGATCAGGGCAGGAGGTTTGGAGGCTTTTTATTGCTGAGGCTGCTGGCAGTACCACCTGGTGCACCTGAAGATCATGCACTTGCCATATGGATTACTCTAGCATAGTGCATTGAATACAAGCATTTACAGAGGCATTTTAAAGCAATAATTATTCATTTAAGAGGTAGTGAATAATATCGTTCTTCCAACTATGCTCATGTGTGGCTATTTTGCCCTTAGGTTTAAAGAACAACGTTTGCTAAAAGGGCTAATGTGGTCTTGAGATGTGCAGATGACCCAAGTGCTATACTTGGTCAATTACACTTGACAGGACTGCTTGCCAGGGAGGGCTAAGTAATTCTTTAGTGTTTGCTGAAGCATAAAAAAATTGAAATATATGTTTTGATGGAGGACTGGGTTTGGGTGTATTTAAGTGTTTTCAGTTATTCAGAAACTGACAATGGAGTCCATTACCAAGCTCTAGACTAGTTTGAAGAGTAAGAGAGCTAACTTTTGGCAGCTCTGAATTCAACTGGGGATAAACAGTCAGACGAAGGGCAAAGTACCTGTAGGTCAAGGAAACTAGCTCACTCTCCTGCCCTCATAGTAAAATCTGATGTATTTAGGGGAAATCTAGATGTCTACTTTTTGATGTTTTAAAATAATTCAATAATTATGGTTTTGAAAGTTATGTTTAAGTTTATGCCTGCAATTAATAAAAAAAATGCCTAACACCGTTAATTGTTTTGTCGCCATTAATGTATTTTTCTTATTTTAGTCTCAGAATCATCCATAGCTAGTGCTTGACTTCAGCTGTAGCTGTTTTTTGCTGTATGAATGGTTGCTAGCTTGAAAACTTTTGTAATTGTAAAAACTTTTAGCAAACAGATTTAAAATGTTAAATTTCTTTTGTAGTTGTATAAAAATGCGTATAATTGTAACTAACTTGATATTTGGAATCATAAAACTAATTAATAACACTTGCCAATGTAAAATACGGACGCTTAGAGTTTTGTCACAAAACTTTTGCAACAACTGTGACAAACATATTTCTATTTGTAAATCACAGTTTGCGTTAGTACGTTTCACAAAGTTTGCAAGCGGAGACACACATGAGGATTCTGATTGGCAGGCCATACCTTTTTCTGGCCAATGAATTGAATGCATCGTGAACGCAACTCGTTTTCGCGTTCTAACCAAAAAAGAAAACATGGCAAAAGCACAGGCGGCTTTTCGCAGCCTCCTCAGTTTTGTTAGGATAACAAACCTTTTAGATTATTTTTCAACCTAGCTATATCAATTCACAATGTTTTACTGGAGTCTACTTGTTAAATTACTCAAATGTAAGTCTTGCAACTAGTAAAGAACTTACATGGCTACTACCGTTTTCCCTTTGAAATGGTATGTAGGCTATAGGCTATTTACCATGGGAATAGTAGAAATTAACTTTGTATGATTAATACTTTGTTTTAGACTAGTTTGGGCATATACATGTTATATGGTTCACATCATAACATTTATTTTTGTTTATCATTTAATGTATTTGCATTTGTTTAACACATTTGTTAAATCTGCTAGGGCTGTCACCACGGATTGGCAAAGGGTTAAGACTTAATTTGATACGTCTAAAGTATTTTCTGCTGAGTCACTACTGATTATTCTCTTCAGCCTGAGAATTTTTGTCTTCTGTCCGAAGTCCCATGTTGAATTTTTTAGCTGCTGCTTGCCGTTGCGCCGACTTGGTGCCGGAACAGGACTCGCACAGGTAATGTTTTTTTCTGCCTGGGACCAGCCCATACTCACGAGGGTCCCCAACTTGCTCCTCTTCTCCATGTTGAATTTGTGGGCATGATCTAGAGGGCTGCCTTATGGATCCGGCTGCCCCTCCTGACGCTGAAAGATAATGTCCTTCGGCTCCTGAGCTGAGCGCGTCAAGCCTTAAGTCAGTTTTTTAAGGCACTCGCCAAGGGTTTCTGGTCCACTCCAGCGTCTGCCAGAGCTCCGATAAATTCTACGCTACCGGCACGTTTCGCTATCTGTCTTCCCTGCGCGGTTCTAATCACACAGCCCACCTCTACGCACTGTGGTTGGCGACACTGTGCACACTGCCATTGCCTCTTTAATAAGACCTACGAGGGACAATAGGAGCTCTCTCCACCTCTTTCTGGCTGGCCGTGCTTCTTCTTTGGCTTTACAAAGTTCTTCCTCTGCATATTGCTGGCACAGGCTTTACGCCCTGAAATTTGTCACTCTGTGAGCAACTAAGAAGCCCAGACCGTCATGACTAATCCTGAAGTGGGCAGTTGCCCTCATGGCCCCGAAACTGCAAATCTGACGGTCTCTCAGATTCGTACCACCAAACCTTTTCCTTTAATAAAAGGTTGAACAGAGCTTTGATGTAAGTTTGTGATTTGTACAGGCTCAGGAAGCGTCTGAGTTTGTTAAAACGCTTGAATGACTTAGTTTGCCTCAATCTGTGGTTAAAAAAGACTGAGCAAGCGCTCTCAGTCTCTATGCATGCCCTGTTGGATGTGGCCTCGGACCCACCTCCCTGAGAGTAAGAGTCTCATGCTTCACCGTCTGAGCTAGCCATGTAGCTGCAGCGCATGGCAGCTTGGAAAAATTGTTGCGTTTCATTTTAGGCGCATAACAAGGAAAAACAAGATTCAGCTTAGATGGTGATTCAGCAATAATAAGTTAGAGTGTGCAACACAATTGCAAATATCAAGAGTTGCCTTCAAGTTTGTGCCTCCTGTGAAAAAAATCGGTCAGCACAAGTTACTAGTAAAACCGCATGCTAGAGAGTGAGGCAGAGGTTCTGAGTTCGTGCCTCACCTGGAGCTGCGACTTTAATGAACCGCATGTTGTTACATGCAAAAAAAACAACAATACTTTGATAATTTATTGATTAGCACTTTTGAGATCTCATTTCAAGATCTCTTGTGTACAAAACAAAAACTATCTGAAATCTGCATTGGTGAAGGTTGAAGTCATGGAATCTTGAATAAGAAGTTGAATTTGGCAGTTGTTTTTGCTATGGGGATTTGGGCATTTATTGGAGAGAATTATTGTCTATGGAATACCAAGAGAACCAGGTTAGTCAGAGGCTCCTCTGGTGTAGTCAGTTTTTGCTTGATTATAATACAGCAGAATGCTGCGAACAATGTCTAGGTAGTGACATCGAGCTTCACCTGGCGTGAATACATTCCTTGTCCGCTTTTGTGGGGTACAAGGAACAACAAGAGATTTGGCTTAGTCGTTGGCTCCCGTGATGCAATCGGTGTGTGCTCGCTAAACATATGTTAAAGAGTGCACAGGGTTTTGGTTTTTACTAGATTTGTAAATACGTAAGAGTGTGAAACACAGTTGCAAATATTAAGAGTTGCCTTGGAGTCTGTGCCGTCTGTGATGCAATCGGTCATCGCACATTGCTAATTAAACCGCATGTTGCAGAGCGATGCTGAGGTTGTATGAGCGGGACAGGCTTTTGAATAGCGGTCTGGCCGCTGCGGTGGTCCCACAATCCAAGGTGCTAGGGCAGCATCTACATCCAAAATGTATTCCATGCGATTTAATGTCTACGTGTCATGGTGCGCGCAATGGTCTTCTGACCCTTTGTGTTGCCCTGTGGTGGAGATCCTGTCATTCTTACAGTATCTTTTTGAGATGGATCGGTCGCCCTCAACTATCCGTGAACTATTTGCTGAAAACACTTTTCTTAACCACCCTCGTCTCTGCCGTTTCCTTTTGGGTACATGCTGCCTGCACCCGGTGGCCAGACAGGGCGCTCCACAGTGGGTCATTTTTAAGGTGCTGAGCGCTCTCTGTGAGCCTCCATCTGAGCCCTTGCAGCAGTGTTCACTTAAGCTGCTCTCCCTTAAGACTGCCTTGCTCCACGCTTTATGCTCTGCTTAGCAAGTGAGCGATCAGAATCAGAATTCTGTGGCTTGGCTCAGGGGTATTGTCACTTCCTGCCAATACACTTGGTTTGGGTTCACCCCCTCTTTGGGGCTTACAACTTTTAAAATCTTTTGTATGTCTGTATTCTCATGCCCCTCATCTCATGACGTGTGGTGTGTGAGTTCTATTTTGTGCTTGTGTGAGACGTTTCACTTGAGCTCAACTTTTCTTCTCCTTGGGACGGCTTAAGTTATTCATAGGCCTTCCCTTCGGGAGGATTTTCGTTATTAACACATTCGATTAACCCCTGTCTGACTTCGCCAGCTAATGGGGATGTTTTGTTTTGGGTTTTTAGTGGACAGTTTTTCTTAACTGAAACCACAAGTCATACTGGTGTGGTCCAGCAGGGAGTACAACCTTGGCTCAGCTGTGAACCACTAGGAGATAAAGTCCCTTTAGGCGGCGGAGCTCCACAAAATATAATGTTAGTTAACGGGAATAAACTCGGGAGGGTGTTCTCAGGGCTCACAGGTTCTACAGTGGATATAAAAAGTCTAAACACCCCTGTTAAAGGTGCCAGGTGTTTGTGATGTACGCTCACCAAAAGGATTATTAGGAACACCTGTTCAATTTCTCATTAATGCAATTATCTAATCAACCAATCACATGGCAGTTGCTTCAATGCATTTAGGGGTGTGGTCCTGGTCAAGACAATCTCCTGTACTCCAAACTGAATGTCAGAATGGGAAAGAAAGGTGATTTAAGCAATTTTGAGCGTGGCATGGTTGTTGGTGCCAGACGGGCCGGTCTGAGTATTTCAAAATCTGCTCAGTTACTGGGATTTTCACACACAACCATTTCTAGGTTTTACAAAGAATGGTGTGAAAAGGGAAAAACATCCAGTATGCGGCAGTCCTGTGGGCGAAAATGCCTTGTGGATGCTAGAGGTCAGAGGAGAATGGGCTGAATGATTCAAGCTGATAGAAGAGCAACTTTGACTGAAATAACCACTCGTTACAACCGAGGTATGCAGCAAAACATTTGTGAAGCCACAACACGCACAACCTTGAGGCAGATGGGCTACAACAGCAGAAGACCCCACCGGGTACCACTCATCTCCACTACAAATAGGAAAAAGAAGCTACAATTTGCAAGAGCTCACCAAAATTGGACAGTTGAAGACTGGAAAAATGTTGCCTGGTCAGATGATTCTCGATTTCTGTTGAGACATTCAGATGGTAGAGTCAGAATTTGGCGTAAACAGAATGAGAACATGGATCCATCACGCCTTGTTACCACTGTGCAGGCTGCTGGTGGTGGTGGTGTAATGGTGTGGGGGATGTTTTCTTGGCACACTTTAGGCCTCTTAGTGCCAATTGGGCATCGTTAAATGCCTCGGCCTACCTGAGCATTGTTTCTGACCATGTCCATCCCTTTATGGCCACCATGTACCCATCCTCTGATGGCTACTTCCAGCAGGATAATGCACCATGTCACAAAGCTCGAATCATTTCAGATTGGTTTTTTGAACATGACAATGAGTTCACTGTACTAAAATGGCCCGCACAGTCACCAGATCTCAACCCAATAGAGCATCTTTGGGATGTGGTGGAACGGGAGCTTTGTGCCCTGGATGTGCATCCCACAAATCTCCATCAACTGCAAGATGCTATCCTATCAATATGGGCCAACATTTCTAAAGAATGCTTTTAGCACCTTGTTGAATCAATGCCACGGGGTCAAACACAGTATTAGTATGGTGTTCCTAATAATCCTTTAGGTGAGTGTATATATCCACTGTATATAGGAGCAAGCATGCCCTGATTGGCTGTTGCATCTTGCATAATGAGTTTTCAGTACAGTACAGCGGCAGGAGTAAACCACTAGGAGCTAAAGCCCCTCTAGGGGGGCAACGCTCCACTCATTTAACCAGAGTTACATTCCCGGTAACTAACGTTTAAACACTGGTGTTTCAGAATCTACTCAGATTGGTTAAAAGGTGACGGACTCAGTTCATTGGTCAGAAAATCTATGCCGTGCCAATCAGCGTCCTCATAGGTATCTCGCTTGCACACACTGTGAAACATACTGCCACAGACTCTGCTTTATGAAAAAGATTTCAGTCACAGAATTTTTGCGAGCCTCAGTATATAGCATTTAAGTGTTATTAATGAGTTGCATCATTCAAAATAACTAGTTAGTTACAATCATGCACATTTTATACAACTACAAAAGTAATTCCAGGTGTGCAAATCTTTTTTACAGTTGCAATAGTAATTCCAAGTTTGCTAATATATTTTTACAGGTATCTAACCTTATTTACAATGATAAAAAAATGTATGTTGCTGTTTTACCTTCATTTGCAACAGTGTACTGGTAAAGTTTTTTTTACACGTGACCTGTGTTGGAGTTGTTTGAAGCACTTCATATGAACTTTTTATCAAGACAACATTAGAGAGTAGCTGACACATTCCAGCCGTGAATTGTGTTTACTCGCCACTCGTCTGAGAATCCTGCCTAAGACGTTAGAACAAAGTACAAAAAGTACAAGTAGTTGGGAATTAAAATATCTACGAGAACAGCCGTGCCTCTCGTCTCACCCTTTTCTGAAACTCGTCCAGATCTTCCTGTTAATCCTGCTTTTAGCATGGCAAATTATCCATATATTATGTTGTTGCTAGCCTAAGCCAAGCATTAATGTCGTCGCTAGTTGCATTTCCACTCCAATATATTATTATAGGGGAATCATCAACTTTCCTGCTTTCCAGATCTGCTCATTTATCATTTTATGTACTTTAATTAGTAATGTTAGTTCCACAAATTAATTTACCATCTTGAATTGTTAGCATAATGCACTGACATATGTTTTTATAAAGTATTCTAAAATTCTTTTTTTTTTATATGGTACAAATGTATATATATTGTTGTATCCAAAAATATATTTTACAAAACAATCTCTCATCAAGCACGTGCAGCTTTAACCTAATATGGTAATATAGAGGAGTAACAATAATTTAAATTTAAGCAAATCTGCCTTGAAGGCAGAAATTAATGTGATTGATTGAGTAAATTCAGAAGGCTGAACTAGGCAAAACTTCATAGTTGACCTTTTACCACGGTTAGTGCTTGTCCCTACCCTGAATCATACCCTAACCTGAACCCTTACCCTTACCTTCACCTCAACCAGATTCCTCACTGTTTTAAAATAACAATTATAAACTGGGTAGCAAGAATCCTGAATGTTGATTGACTGACAGCCGTGGTGTGTGACCCCATAAACCACAGGGATTGACATCCTCACTTTTTACTGGTGTAATTGTACAGTTAAATGGTTTATGAAAGCAATAAGGTATCTCATAGTTTGTGATATACAGCTCCGGAAAAAAGAGACCACTGCACCTCTTTCTTTCCTTTAAAAAATGGTGAAAAGGAAGGTTTGAGTGAAGAACATTGACAATTTTGGTACAGTGGTCTCTTAATTTTTTCTGGAGCTGTATTGCCAATATAACACGGCTAATTGCTGTGCCTAAGCACTCAGCAAAGTGTTTTGGATATAAACAGTTTTTAACCATGGTATATTGTCCACATTAGACCTCCTTAGGCATTATTGCTAAATTAAATTGAGTGTTTCTGTTGAATAGTTTCACCCCACCATTCAGTCAACCAATCACATCACTTTCTGCATTCAAGGCAAACCTGCCCGCATCAAACTTTTGACTAACAAACACTTAATGCTAAATACATTTACTGAAAAATCAACACAGGTTTATATTAATGTTAATTACACTTTGAAAGCAGCTTCTAATACTTAAAGTAAATGTAAAATGCTGTCTGTCCAAGATATTACGAAAATTATATTTTGTTATTAACACAATGAAACAAAATGTGGTTGTTAAGTTGAACCACCTAATGGCATGCTGGGAAATCTCTGTATTGGCAGCTGTCCCTGAGAATGTACATTTCCATACAGCACCTAGACAGAAGGTAAAACCTAAGAAGTAAACCTATTGTGCTCATTTGTTAACTATTTTGCTCTGTTGCTACATGGATTTGGATGAAACATAACTCAGTATAACTTTGCTTTTCATCTGGTTGAAGGATTTTTTTCCATTGACCCCCTTCCAATTAATTATTTTAGCAACACTGCATGAGAAGAGATGAGCTAGGATGTTCCATGTGGACCTCTTTGTGTCTTGCCCATTGACAGCTGCTAGAGCAGACACCTAGGGGAAGGTGTGGGGAGGTACCAGGGAAGAGATTCATTTTTATTATACAGTTACTCATTAAGACCAAGGTCTAATTTCCATGTGCCCTCTGAGCACCACTAAGTCAAAGTGCATACAATACAATTCCAATTATAAAAAGTTCAGATGTAATAAAAAAGTATTATCTGAGAAAAGAAGCAAGCCAAAGATGTTATTCTTCAGAAAAACTGAACATATAAATATTTATTGCATTATCCAGAACAGGTTTATGCTTCTTGAGTGCCATAAAAATCACATGTTAGTTTGTGTTTTGGGATTGTGGTTTCATACAAGTTTCTGCTTTCTCCTCCTGTTCTCTGGATTCTGTATCCAAATTATAAATGTAGTGACTTCCTCCATCTCATTGAGGAGAAACTGGAACTCCTCTGGCAGTTCAGCTGGGGTGGGAGGGATGGATACCAACCTGGTCAAGAGCATGTTGACAGTTGCTGCCAGCTAAGACTGTTGCTGCTTAATGTTCTCCAGCAGAAGTAGGATGTGCCGTTGAGCCTCTAAAAGAAGTGTTAACCTCCAAACACACATTATTGAATAGTGCTTTCTACTGTATACAGCACTTAACATTCATTTTAGTCAAATTAGTCAAATAACGTAGTTCCTGACCTTGCATTACATTATAAATATATTTTAGATAAACTGTAACATTCAGCCTACCTGGGCAGGGGATTGGGCCACCCTGTCCAACCCTGAACACTGGCCTAAACACACAGTTCTGGTTTGAACTTGAACTGGTAGTGCCACTGGGATTGATGAAGGTTCTGTTCATTTGGTCCTGAGGGCTGGCAGCTGGGGAACAAACAGAAGAAAATGTACTGGTCTTAATCACTATGAACATAATTCCAGTTATATGGCATAACAATGTTGCCCCAGACACAACAGTCCAAAATTAACTGAAGATCGGCCCTTACACAACCTAAATGTCCTCAAACATTTGTGTGAACTTTAACAAAAAAAATATACCAGTTTTCCTAATTCCCTAGCAAGCACAACATGAAGCTAGTTATTACTGCTAAAAAGGACTAACTGCAAAAAACATGCCCAGCTTGGTTTGGCAAAACAGAATTGTGTGTAGGCATCAATATCTGACAAGTAAACCCTTGCGTGTCCTGGTATCCTGGTGCGTAAGTTGGGCTTCTAAACTGTAGGCCATTTATTCCATTAGGGAGTATCAGAGGGCTGGTGTCTGTGACAGTAGATCATTTATTTTATTGCATTTATATAGCTGTTCCATACAAAGCAAAGAAATTAAGAGATGACACAAGCTTAAAGTGGCCTAAAAAATGTAGACAGTTCATGAGGTATGAGAGCAGTAACCATGGCAAAAAGGTCAAAACATTCTTCTTGATTGATGAATTTGAGAATATACACTGCTCAAAAAAAAGGAAGGGAATTTGTAATCATAACAGTATAAAACCAATTCAATTAAACTTCAGGGATCTGAATCAGCCTTTTGTCTAATTTCTTTTGTGTGTTCTGTGATAATTACGAACACAATGTTGATAAATAAATGAGGTTATTGTGAATAAACTCACATTTACATCACTGTGAACCAGGAAGTCCACCAAGTGAATGACCGAGGATACATAATGACAAAGATAAACTTGCAAATATTTAATCAGTAAATAAATCATACTGCTCAAAAGAAATAAGGGAACACAAAATCGTCACAGTTTAACACCAAGTCAATTAAACTTCAGGACAATCAGTTAGGAAGCATAAGCGATTCTTAATCAATGTCACCGGTTTTGGGGCAAACAAAAGTGAGAACAGGTTTACGGGAGAGGCAAAAGAAAGACAACCCTCAAAAAGGGAATGGTTTGCAGGTGGTGGCCACAGACAATAACTCTCTAATTTAACCTTCCTGAATTTTTGATCAGTGTAAATTGGCCTTTAGACCTGAAGAGTTATGATTCAGGGCAGAATATTGAGAAGGCCTGGAACTTGTAGGGAAGCTAAGACTTATGTAGGACCTGCCTTCACCGAGGTCTTTGAGCCCGGCAGCTAAGGCACGTATGAAGACTATTCAATATACATATAATCTAAATACCATCAGCAAGAAACCAAAATTGCTTTGTGTACCAAACAACTGCAAAACATCTTTTGAACAAACATGCTTTCTAAGCGATTACAGTAATTCAAGTCTTACATGGGTCGGGACTATGACACTTAGTGAGAGGGAAAGGATGGGGTAAAGCTGGGAGATTTAAGGGAATCCTCCCCCTTGATATGCTCATCATCAGACTCAAGCTCACTGTCACTCACATATCTGTTATGATAAAAGCAAGCTGACAAACATAAAATGCATGCAACATTTGGTACACACACAATCACAAACTGTGTACCCCAAAACACGTACCGTTTCATTTCTTCTCTATCTTTGAGAACCATCATCCTTGGACTGCAGACCTGTATTACTGCTAAAGTATTCCTTCATTTTTCGATTCATTTTTTTAATAATTTGTTAATCACATTACAATGGCAAATCAAACATACGTTTTACTTCTAGAAATACTGGAATAAACTGTTATGACAATGAAAATATATGTTTATCAAAACTGTTCAAATAAAATTTCCTTTGGCACATAGTACTCGGTCACTGTACTTTCCCCATCCATGACATGGCTCCTCACAACTTTTAATGGCTTTGTTTATTTTTTCATTTGAGGTATAATTTGACCACCAGGACCCAAAATTGTCCTTAGCTGTAAATTAGAGCTCTTGAAGTGCGGCAGTCTGTCGGTGTTAATTTGAAGTCTTCTGCAAGAACCATTAACCAATTTGCTCTTAAGTGTGGATAAAGTCTTTCCTAAGGCAGATACAATGCCAAAGTAGTGACAAAGACCATTACAAAGCTACTTCACTCTATATGTAGTCTTAGTACTGAGGATGGTTCTGGCACAATCTTAAGATAGCAAAAAGAGCAGTAAGTGCAATATGTGATATACCGTAATTTAAAGCTCAAGTAGCAAGTCGGTCAATGAGAGTAGCACCTTCCTCACTATTAGAGAGCTCCTCCTGATCACCATCAGACTCAGCTAACGCATAGTCATTGTTACAAAAGTTGTCAAACGGTACATTGTCTACAGCTTCATCCACAGCAGAGTCTACAACAATTGCCTCTAGTAGCTCTTCAGGTGTGGGTTCAATCATACATATAACATCCTCAATATGATTATGTCTATTGCCTAGCTCTACTCTCACTCTCCTTCTAAGAGCAGAATTTGTCACTGGTAAAGTTTGTTTATTCATTTTCTGACCTGACAGTCCGTCAGTGAATGCTGGGCAGGTTGCTATCATGCAGAAACAAATGTTAGAAATAGTAAGTTGATGTAAAATCAAGAGTCACGTTTAAATGTACAGGAATGTATGTGTACAGTCTTACAATATTTGATATATTCAATCAAGGAAACAATGCAAAAAGTTAAAATTGGTGGTTTAACATTTTAGAAGCTCATAACACATCACTAACAACATATTTACAGTGCAAACTAAAGCCTAGATAATCTCTCTTTACAAATGCCACACATAATGCCTAAAATGTTACCTTTCCAATTTAATGACTGGCAAGGTAATAATCCAATCTATCTACTTGTTTAGCATCTGTACTTGATTACATATCCTGCCAAAACTATGGATAGCCACAGATTGATGGGTTACGTTTCCCAAAATATATCATGATTGTGCTGGCTTTGCGCGCAAAACTGAAGCAATAGCTTTTGCTGGAAAGTGAGCTAGCTAGTTACTGTCTATAGTAGCTAGCTAGCATCACCAACACACAAAATAATGATAATATTTCAAAGGATAGCTAGTTATAGCAGACATTTCTGGTTATATCAACTACATGTCTTGCACCCACTGTAAAATTTGGTGGAGGAGTGGTGATGATCTTGGGATGCTTCAACAAGATTTGTCTTTGTGAAGGATGTATGAATCAAGCCAATTACAACGTTATCCTGGAAGAACACCTGCCTCCTTCCGCTCTGACAATGTTCCCCAACTCCAGCAGGAAAAGGCTCCATGCCACACAGCCATGTCAATCAAGGTGTGGATGAAGGACCAACAGATCAAGATGTCATGGCCAGCCCAATCTTCAGACTTGAACCCCATTGAAAATCAAGAGGAAGAAGGATGGTCACAAGCCATCACCCAAAGCTGAGCTACTTGAATTTTTGGCATAAAGTCACCCAACAACAGTGTGACAGACTGGAGGAGAGCATGCCAAGATGCATGAAAAATTTGGGTTATTCCACCAAATATTGATTTCTGAACTCTTCATAAGTTAAAACTTTTGTATTTTGTTGTTGAAAAATGAATATTAATTTGTTTTATTTGCATTATTTGAGGTCTGAAATCAATGCAGGTTTTATTGGTTATTTTGAACAGTTGTTATTTTCTACAAATTAATACTCAAAATGACAATATTTTTATTTGGAATTTGGGAGTAATGTTGTCAGTAGTTAATAAAACAAAACATTTTCAATTACTCGAACACATACCTATAAATAGTAAAACCAGAGAAACTTCATTTTGCAATGGTCTCTTAATTTTTTCCTCAACTGTATATACAAACGTATTGATTATTCATACACAGACTGTGACAACTACGCCATCTGCAGCTCATCCTCCCCCTGCAGGAGGCGGGCCTCAGCGCTCGATGTCACCGGCCTTCTAAACACCACCACCCATGATCAATCCATCGCACCTGTTGTCTCTACTTATGAGCGCAAGTCAGCTCTATTCATAAAAAAATATATGAACCTACAGCCTACGTCTTCGTCTCCTACTTCGTCTCCGTCTGCCCAAAGAGCTGACAGAATAACACGCCACAAACGGAAGAAAATTGAGCATTCAGATGCTAAAGAAGCCGGTGTTGCGGAGCTTGTGCAGGAACACACCAACATCCTGGCCAACCTAGGCGCTACCATGAATACCCTCGCCCAGGCAATTCAGCGCCTAGAGTTGGCCCGATCCACTCCCGCAGCACCGGCTGTGTTACCGCCTCCCCAGCCTGCACCTCCCGGAGCCGGAGCAATCCACATCCCGCTTCCCCGGGACTACGATGGGGCGGCGGACCGCAACCAGGGTTTCCTGCTTCAGATAGACATCGCACTCCAGTCGATTCATCCTGCGCCGACCGATGCCCAGAAGATCTCCTCGCTCATCTCCTGCCTTTCCGGCAAAGCCCTGGAATGGGCCACCGCCGTCTGGAACAACGAGGGGCCCTTCCAGGGCAGCTACACCGAGTTTTCCACCTACGGCAGGGGACGAGATAGGTGCAGGAGTTCGCACTGGAGTGGACCCTGGCAGCGGGTTTTGGGTGGAACGACCGGGCCCTCTTCGATCATTATCGTTGTAGCCTTCGGGAGGACGTCCGAAGGGAGCTGGCTTGTCGAGACGTGAGCCTCTCTTTTGAGCAATTGGTCGAAACATCTATCCGTCTCCACAACATGCTGGCTTCCCGAGGACGTCCTAGCGAGGGCAAGACTGTTCCACCCCACCACCTCGACACCGCCGTCCCCATGGACCTGGGGTCGGCTGTACTCCCGGGCAGAGGGCGAGGAGCTGGGGAACAGAGGGTATCCAGTAAGCGCTGGGGCGGTTCTTCTGCTTCGCGCTACCCCTCTTCCTCCGGCTCGAGAGGCGAGAGGCATGGCACTCCCGCATCACCCCAGGTAGCTCATGCCCATTCACCACTTTCCTCTCCACTCACTCTCTGCACCGTCCCTGTTGCTTTCCCCGGTTTTCCGTTCACGTCATGGACTCTCCCACATTCCCCGTCGTGTTAGGTTTCCCCTGGCTGTCTCTCCATGACCCCATCATCTCCTGGTCTAGTCAGGTTCTTTCGGGGTGGTCGCGGAAGTGCCAAGGTAGGTGTTTGGGTGTTTCCGTGGGTTCGACCACGGTGGAAAGTCCAGTCAGTGCTCCCGTCGTGCCAATTCCTCCCGAATACAGGGACTTAGCCGCGGTCTTTTCCAAAGCTAAGGCTACTGTTCTGCCTCCTCATAGGCCGGGGGATTGCGCGATAAACCTCCTGGAAGGAGCCACACTCCCTAAGGGTCGCGTGTATCCACTGTCCCGCACCAAAACTAAGGTGATGTCCGCTTACATTACGGAAGCGTTAGGAGAGGGATACATTAGGCCCTCCCGGTCACCGGTCTCTTCGAGTTTTTTCTTTGTGAAAAAGAAGGACGGTGGTTTGCGCCCGTGCATCGATTACAGGGCGCTGAATAAAATCACCATTCCGTTCAGTTATCCTCTTCCCTTAATCTCTGCGGAAGTTGAGAGGATGCACGGGGCCCGCTTTTTCACAAAGTTAGATCTCAGGAGTGCCTATAACCTGGTGCGTATCCGGAAAGGGGACGAATGGAAGACTGCCTTCAGTACAACCTCTGGCCATTATGAATATTTAGTCATGCCGTACGGTTTGATGAATGCTCCATCAGTCTTTCAGTCCTTCATCAACGACGTTTTCACGGATTTGCTATGCGAGGGTGTGGTTGTGTATATTGATGACATCTTGATATACACGGCTACTTGCGCTGAGCATGTCTCGTTGGTGCGTAAAGTGCTTGCTAGACTGTTGGAACATGAGCTGTATGTGAAAGCCGAGAAGTGTCTGTTTTTCCAGTCGTCTGTTTCCTTTCTGGGTTATCGTTTTTCTCGCACAGGTGTGTCTATGGAGGAGCATCACATTGACGCCGTGCGTAATTGGCCAACCCCAACCACGGTGAAGGGAGTGCAACGATTTTTAGGCTTCGCCAACTATTACAGGAGGTTTATCCGGGGCTTTAGTTAGGTCGTGTCTCCGATCACCTCCCTCCTGAGGGGTGGGGCGACTCGGTTACGGTGGACCACGGATGCGGAGCGGGCGTTTGTGGAACTGAAACACCGTTTCACCACCGCTCTGGTCCTGGCTCATCCCGACCCGTCGCTCCAGTTCGTTGTGGAGGTGGACGCGTCCGAATGTGGTCTGGGGGCCGTTCTCTCCCAACGAACAGGGAGTCGGAACACGCTCCGTCCCTGTGCCTTCTTCTCACAGAAGCTCGGTGCGGCGGAGCGTAATTATGATGTCGGTGACGGTGAGCTATTGGCCGTGGTTAGAGCCCTGTCGGCGTGGCGGCACTGGTTAGAGGGGGCTAAACACCCTTTCCTCATCTGGACTGACCACCGCAACCTGGAGTACATGCGGGCTGCGAAGAGGCTGACCCCTCACCAGGCTAGGTGGGCTATGTTCTTCTCCCGGTTTGTTTTCACCTTTACCTACAGGCCGGGGAGCAAGAACATCAGGGCTGACGCGCTGTCTCGTCAGCATGACTCGGAGGAGCGGCCAGTGGATGATGCCCCCCTACTGCCTGCAACGTGCATCGTGGCTCCGGTAGTGTGGGAATTGGACGCGGACATCGTTCATGCGCAGCAGGACGAGCCCTTTCCGCCCACATGCCCGGAGGGCCTCACGTATGTGCCGACGTCTGTCTGGGACCGGCTCATCTACTGGGCCCATACCTCTCCCTCCTCCGGTCATCCTGGTATCGGGCAGACCATGCGGGCCCTGACCGGTAAATACTGGTGGCCCACCTTGGCTAAGGACGTGAGGGTGTACGCCTCTTCCTGCTCGGTGTGCACCCAGAGTAAGGCACCCCGGCACCTGCCTATGGGTAAGTTACACCCCTTACCCATTCCACAACGACCATGGACCCATCTGTCTGTTGACCTCCTAACAGATCTTCCCCCCTCACAGGGCCATACCACCATCCTGGTCGTTGTGGACCGTTTCTCTAAGTCCTGTCGCCTCTTGCCTCTGCCCGGCCTTCCCACGGCCCTACAGACCGCGGAGGGCCTATTCACCCATGTCTTCCGGCACTATGGGGTGCCCGAGGATACAGTGTCTGACCGGGGCCCCCAGTTCACCTCCAGGGTTTGGAAGGCTTTTATGCAGCGGTTGAGGGTCTCGGTCAGCCTGACCGAGGGCTACCACCCCCAATCCAACGGGCAGGTGGAACGCGTCAATCAGGGCGTGGGCAGGCTCCTTCGGTCCTACTGCCAAGACCGGCCTGGGGAGTGGGCGGAGTTCCTACCGTGGGTGGAGTACGCCTTGAACTCCCATTGCCACTCCTCCACGGGGATATCCCCGTTCCAATGTGTCCTGGGCTACCAGCCGGTCCTGGCACCCTGGACCCCGGGCCAGACCGGTACCCCTGCGGTGGACGAGTGTTTTCGGCGGGCAGCGGGCACATGGGAGGCTGTGCAGGGCTGACACAGACACTAATTGCTATTTAAAAAGCCACCGGTCTGGGAAATGTACCATTAATTGCCATTTTCATCTGTGTGTGTTACTTTGTATGTCTGTAACAAGGCCAAACATTCAAGGGTATGTCAACTTTAGATCAGGGGTGATTTCTGAGCCAAACAGCTATGTGATAATAAATGACTTCATATGATCACTATCCTTAAGTAAAAGTTTTTTTGCATAAGTAATATTTTCAAAATCAATGCCAAAATTTGAACATTTCTACCAGGGTATGCATACTTATGAGCACAACTGTATAAACAAAATCCAGAAATACCACCGCGTTATCTGGACCCGAGCTCATTTATGATGGACTGAAACAAAGTGGAAAGCTGTGCTGTGGACTGACAAATCAAAATGTGATTTTTTTGTAATAAAGAGGAGAGGGACTTTCCGGCTTGTTATCAGCACACAGTTCAAAAGCCAGCATCTGTGATGGTATGAGGGTGCAAATGGCATGAGTGACTTGTCCATCCGTGAAGGCGTCATTCATTCAAAACAATATATGCAGGTTTTGGAATAACATATGCTGCCATCCAGATGAAGTATTTTTCAAGGAATCCTTGGCTTATTTCTGCAAGAAAATGCTAAGCCACATTCTGCATGTATTACAACTGCTCGGTAGCCAAAGAGTCCTAAACTGGCCTGCCTGCAGTTCAGCACAATTTGAAATGAAAAACAAGACAAAGAAACCTGAACTTTTTAGCAGTTGAAATCCTGTATTGAGCAAGAATGGAAAACATTTCACTCTCAAAACTATAGCAATTGGTCTCCTCATTTCCCAAACAATTACAGAGTATTGTTAAAAGAAGTGACGCAACACAGTGGTGAACATGTTCCTGTCCCAAGGTTTTTTAAACATGTTGCTGACATCAATTTCAGAATGTATTTTTCCAAAAACAATACTATTTCTCAGTTTCAACATTTTGTATGTTGTCTTTGTACTATTTTCAATAAATATCAACATAAAGGATTTGCACATAATTGCATTCTGTTTTAATTAGCATTTTATGCAATTTCCCAACTTTTTCTTGAAACGGGGTTATGAGTGCTAGGGAGAGCATAACTATAATAGAAGTACCAAAACAATTTGAGGTAGATGCCAATGAGATATTGTAGGTAGGATATACAAAAATCATATGACTTGCCATGAATAGCAAATGCATGCCAGAAGGAAAAAATGCTCCACCATCTCTTTAAAACACACACACAAGCCTCTCCAAAGCAAAGAACTGAACTGTCCCTTAATGAAAATCATTGTCGGTTTTACATGATTAAGCAGATCTTTATGGATAATATAAAACTGAAGAGGCACTGCACTAACCCATTTGCAGTTGCTAAGGCAACACATTCTTTTTTCTTTAGGGGCCTCTAGAGTGCCACTCATCATGAACACCACCGCAGGTCTGATTCCCTTCAGCAGAGGGTGCTCAACTGCACCTCACCAAAGCCATATATTTAGTATACAATCATTCTGTGACCAATTCAGTACGCAAAATGTTGAATGTTAAGGCTTAAATATTTCCAGACAAATTAAATCAGTAGGTTGTAAAATTAGTCTATTATTTATGATACTATGGGGTTATCCCTAAGCACATAATCCAGGTGTGGCCTACCTAACCTAACCCTGAGGGTAAAGGGTAGAACACTTGTTTAATTACACACTCTGAATGCCGTTGGTAACACTAATTATTTAAAATGCTTCTCTCTGCCTACTTAATAACAAAGAAATGGAAGTCTGTTCTATACCCCTTCAGGCCACTATGCATTATGCGTGGCTTTGCACATAGAGGTGACCAATTTACTTGACTGCAATTTGCTATGTTTTGATGAGGCATTCCCACTTAGGTAAATAAGGGTGCATTATAGTAATAGAGGTATTGCCTTAAATCACTAACACTGTGAAATTCTATACGATATAGTTATTCTTTTCTATGCACTTCCTATAGCCTGTCAGTAATGCTAGATATTGAAAAGGCACAATGAAAAAACGATTCTGCCCACAACGCAAAAAAAAATATTCTACAGATAATTTACAGTTGTTATATAATAAAGAAAAAATGCAAATGTCCTGCTTCCAATTTGTGTAATGCAAAGAAGTCATGCTTGCAAAAAGATATCGGGGAACTAAGGGAAATTGCTGAAACAGCAAACTTAACTTGGCATTATTGATAGTTCTTATATAGTTGACACGTACCAGCAAGTATCAAACTATGAGAACATATTATATATGACCTCAAGTTTGTGTTAAATGCAGATGCAATGGGAATATATTCACGTTGGTACACCAGGCAAAAAGGCAGTAAATGCTGTAGGGTCAAATGTCATGTCAAAAGTCAATTTCAATATGGTTCAATATGAATAAAACAATAATCTCAGAGTAAAACAACATATAACCATCTCAGCATACCACCTACAGATGATTTGTCTGGACAAATTTAAAGCCATTTTCATGGGTCAATTACAGTTCTGTTGCCTTGTAGTCCAGTTGAATATCCTCACATTTCCTCCAGTGCTTTTTATGTCAAAGAACTGTAGAGGGGCCAGCCGATATTAGGGACCAGCAGAGGCTGCTGTTACCTTAGTAAAGGCATTTGCAATAACTGTCCACGAGAACCAGAGCCTGCCCATGCGTGTCTACGAGAACCAGAGCCTGCCCAAGTGTGTCCATGAGAACCAGAGCCTGCCCAAGCGTGTCCATGAGAACCAGAGCCTGCCAAAGTGTGTCCATGAGAACCAGAGCCTGCCAAAGTGTGTCCATGAGAACCAAAGCCTGCCCAAGCATGTCAATGAGAACCAGAGCCTGCCCAAGCGTGTCCATGAGATCCAGAGCCTGCCCAAGCGTGTCCATGAGAACCAGAGCCTGCCCAAGCGTGTCCATGAGAACCAGAGCCTGCCCAAGCGTGTCCATGAGAACCAGAGCCTGCCCAAGCGTGTCCATGAGATCCAGAGCCTGCCCAAGCGTGTCCATGAAAAACAGAGGATGTGCGACATGCAGTGTGGATTCATTTAAAATTGATTACCTAAAGAAAATCATGAATGAACTTTACAAAAATCACGTATTTCCACTTACAACAACTCAGTGAGACCATCTGTGCTGACTTGGAGCTTTACAGGTTTGGAGATAAAGATTGACGCAAGACAGACATCTCATCAGTCTGATGGTCATTAACAATGGTGTACTATAGGAGTTCGAATTTGGCAACAGAGTTCATTCCAAAAATTCAAATCCCTGCAAAGTCTCTCCTCCAAATGATTAATACATGAACAGAAGAAATGATTGGATACTTAACTTTTTGTGCAAACACAACCCAGATGAAAGTGCAGCATTTACACAAAGTTTCCGGACCTCATGTAGCTTGTTATATTTTTCATTATATTAAACATTTAATGAAACTGAGAATACCTAAGGTCAATCTTAGGGTAGGATTTTAGTAAATGCATGCTACTAATATCAATAATTTTATAGTCATACACACAGAAAACACATAATGTGTAATCCATTTACTACATTGTCATAAAATGTACTGAACTAAAGTTCAGTTCTGTCCTAAGTAGCAACTAATTTAAGGTAATTCTATAATGCAGCCATAAAATGAGAGCTGTCTGGAGCAGTTGATTATGCCTCTGTAGTTAGCCTTTTCACTAGGATTTTTCATTCGGGACTGGAATTAGAATGTCTTATATTTTCTTTAGCCCCTCGGCTAATTGAAACATGTAATCTCCTGAGTCGGCACACAAGAGAGGGAGTGAGAGGACCATTCTGACACACTGTTTCAACATTATATCCTCAAAGCAGACACACTAAACAGGAGTAAGAACCCCCCTCCCCAAACAACCTAAAGCTCTCTAAAGCTCTTCCAGTTAAAGCTTTGAGTTCAAACAAGACAGAAACGGGGCAGGATTTCTGGTTCCAAATTAACCCTTGAAACAATCATATTCCTCTTCATCCAAGGTTTTAAGATAGAGGCCAACAATTGGTTTGAGGGGATGAGATGGCAGGTATCAATGTGGTGATACTAAAATGCCGGTATACACTGCATTTTTCTGGAAATAATGTGAACTGTGGGGTTTATGCTCTGGCTCCCCTCAACCACACACCATTCTGATGTAGTCAACAGGCCTGCTTAGTCTGCAAAAGAAAATCAGCAGAGGAGTTACCAAACAAGTGCTGCACTGCATGCTTATGAAATGGACATCAGCTTGCTGCTCTCAGTATATCTTCCTCCACTGTAGATGTCGGCATCCTAGGCTCAAACCAGTGATTCTCACATGCAACCACCCTCCTAGACAACATACCGAGTGAGCTACACATAAGGTACCAACCAATTAGATACTTTCAAGCTAACTGTGGTACCTTCAAGCTAATTAGCTTATGGTACGTTGTCAATTCTTCCAATTTTGAGGTTATGATTAGTGGTTGGGGTAAAATGTATGTGTATGGTTCAGTCATAGTTTAAGATTAGGTTAAAGTCATATTTTATGAAAACACACTGTAAATAGTCAGGGTAATAGGAGCTGGTCCAGGCCAGAAAAGGACTAGCTCCCAGGACAATTATAACTAACATTCTCCCCTCTCCTAACTTTCCTCATGTAAAACATATGCAAAACATAAGAAAAGAATAAAGGAGTAAGACTACCTAAGAATGTAATCAAATATATAGCCTGTCAGTTAAGACAGGGTGTCAACAAAGAAAGCATTGCAGCCCCTGCTGGCTTGCCTCTGATGATAAGTTCGGTTGGCCCCTGGTTGGGAGACCCAATGCTTCTGGAAGTTGTGTTGAAAAACCAGAAAGGGGCAGTATTCCCTAAGATGTAAAGATAAAACTCCAATGCCCCAGGGCAGTGAATGAGACATTGCCCAGGATAGGGAGGACTCTTCTAGAAGGGTCATTATACTGGCTTCTCGTCTCTCCGTAGTTTCTAGAGCTCCTATGGCACTTTGAGTTGGGCTGTTAACTCTGGTCTCCTAGTTAAATATCCAACCGGGTCCTCATGACAACATGGGCTTCTAATCATCCCTAATTTCCAATTGGCTCATTCAGCCCCTCCTCCCATGTAACTGAATAAAAATGTTAAGTACATAATGTATGCTATCAATAATGTATGCACATTGCTCTGGATGAGAGCATCAGCTAAATTATTCAAATTTAAAAAAATGGTAATACTCGGGTGGACTAGATGGTGGGATTGAATTATCCTACCACGAGTTAGGCTGCGTGTTGCCCAAAGAATAAAAATAGGATGTTAACAACATGGAAATGTAAAGGGGACCAGGCTTCCATTGCCATTTTGCATTTTTTTGTGCACTTATGATAGGTTTCCATGTAGTGAAAGCAGTTTTGGAATGTGTATGCTGACACTTAAAAAATGTCAAAGTAAATATGTAGCGTTTAGATGTACATCAGATCGAAACGATTCCGTCTAGAATATGTTTTAAAGAACCCCTTTTTCATACTTACTCAAATAACCACTTTTGGTTACGGATTATTTTTTGAAGGGGTTATAATCTCCCAGGAATGCAAAAAGGGTCTCCCACACGGACAGCTGAAAAAACCTTTTTAGCACGTTCACAAAACTTTTTGCAAACCATCATTTGGCTTGATTATTTCGTTACAATCAACAACGGCATCTTGAGCTCAAATATGAAAAGGAAAATGCCGCACTCATTATGTACTCAGCACCGCATTGGGCAAAGCAACCGCGTCTGAGTCGCCCATTGTTCCCGATGTTGAAAATGAGCAACCTTTTGGTTAAATCAACCCAGTTTTATTATTTGGCTGCCAGTCAAAAATCTATTCCACAGAGACCCTGAATAATTTTCTATTTACTTTCAAAGAAATACTGATTTAACATCAGTATAGAGACAGTCGAAGCAATTGTATCACGTGCTTTTAAAAGCTTCCTGCGCGTGAAGATGCCCTGTCTGCTACACCGCTTCTGAGTAACCTACATATTCTCATTCTTTTTCAAAGTTTTTGCAGGATTTGGTCAGAACTTCAAAAAAACTTAACCGTGTGAACGTCAACGCTGAAAATGTGTTCCTTGTGTAGCAGGTGGTCGAATCGACGTAGTCTAAATCATAAAGAATATATCTCAAAGTGCATTGCGCAATATTTTTTGGGAAGTGATGTAACTAATAGCCAGATATTTCTGATTTCTATCCCGTACTCTGCAGCGGCATTGCTGCTATTTTTTTACACAATGGTATGTGCATTTTGCTGCGTTGTATTATGATCAAATTAATTCAGTGGGCGCTGAGTGCACTCCATCGATTGGACAGTGCTGTATCCATTCCGCAGGCGTGCGATGTTTCCTTTTCAGTCATCATTATTATTAAGAAAGGTCAATGTATGTTGTATAAAGCTAACAGGTGACAGCAACAGACCAATATTAACTACTTAAGTTGCTGGTCATTTCGACTTATAGGCAATTAGCAGCGGGCAACGAAAGTTAGACGAGAAAGACTTTCAGCACCACTTTCCACTGGACAGCGCTCGAGCGGCTTTGGAATCGAGAGAGCCAATTCAAATGCATGGATTTCTTAAGGATATTTGAAACGATGGAGTTTTTCGGAAGTGAGAGTATTCTTTAAGTGATATATATATTCCTATCAGGAACAACATTTTTTATTATTCTCATTTATCACATCGACATGTTTCTGCATTGGATATGGGTCAATTCTCAAAGAGAAGATTCGCCCCGAGCAGGATAAAGGGGTGAGTATGTTAAATAGGTCAACTTTAAAATTAAATAAGATAACTAGAACATAGACAGTGGCATTTTTTATTCAGGTAGGTTTTATTTTAATGTAGGCTATCCTGCGCTGTGTTCAATTTTCAATTAACTGAAAATAGATCATACAAACGGGTGTTGTAGTTTTTGTAATGAATTTACCTTTACTGAAAAAACGGAGGCATATATAAATACACAAATACACATAAATGTCGAGATCTTATGACATGCAGTATGTCGTGAAGTGCAACGCCCCAACCACTGTTCGCAGGCATTGATTATTTTACGCGTTTAAGGCGCAGCATGTGTGTGCTGGTGTCCGCTCCCGTAGCCTGCTTGAAAATTATGCGGACGCAGCGAGAAATCTTTTGGACACAATGCGAAAAAGAGAAATTATGTTGAATGCGTGTGTTGGATTAAGAATATATAAACATATCTCCCTACTTATAACAAACACCTTACTTTGGAACACTATACAATTGTATGAGCCACTGGTTTTTCTATCCAGTAGTTCGTAGCACAGAAGGAGAGGTTTCTTTTAAAGAACATTATAGCTCACCATATGCGTTCGTACTACAACTTGGATCACCCGCGGGTAAGGCAAACTGTCATTTTCCAGTCTAGAAATTCCAGCTGTGAAGCATAATAGTCAATCCAAGAAAACGTTATGGAGACAACGAACATGTTGTGTCCTAAGGACTAGATAACTTTCACACATGACACACATAATGGCCAATTTAGAAGAATTTGTGGACACCTGCTGTAGAATACATAATAATAAAAATATTCTGAGTAATCTGAAGGATTTTTCGGCCACAGCTTTTAGAGCATGCTACAGCTTTTAGAACTTTCCCGCTTTCACATCCCTTTTAGAAGTAGTGCTCACCTGATTGTTCTGCCCACTGGTTTTGCACATCCATTACTGCAAGTATGCTTTGATGACGCCAATGGACAGTGGAAATTGGTAGAGAATCAAATATTAATGACCTGATCTTAATAAAGCTGGTGACAACAACATACAATAATAATAATACAAAATCCACATATTAAGAAAGACATGGTAAATGTTTAATTAAATTGGGTTATGGAAGGTGTCGAGTGAGTATAAACTCTGGAGAAAAAAACACTGCCTTTAGAGTCAGGTTACAGTAATGATGCACACACCTGTCATCACATTCATAATACTGCTCCCATTTACAGGATCTATCCCAGGCCTCTGTCTGCTAAGGCCATAAGATAAGCTCTGATGTCTCTACATCTCAGCTTGCCTTCAAACTGAAGAGCTGATTGTTGCCAAGTGTGCAATTTACTAAAGCAACTTTTTTATGTACACACAGAAAAGAAACCTACACTGCACATCACTGGGTTAATTATCTAAAGAGACTGAGTAAGCACAAAAAAAGACATGAGATTAAATTTAGCTTGGTCTCCGAGGCTCCCCTGGATAGATGTCATGTCTGCCTTCAATGGGTTTGTTCTGACGTTTTTATGGAACATATACAGACAAGAAGCACACGTGATGTAAATAGATCCAAGGGGAAAATTGTTTGTGGAGGGCTACAGTATCAGTCCAACCCACTGCGTGGAAAAGAGGAGCAGGGCTCAATCAAACAGGCTTAGATTTATTTTACTCTGCTCCTCTCTCCCCACTCTCTCTCTTTATCTCCCTGTCTGTTGATTTAACAAGTGCACACTCAGCAAGGACCTGCTGTTAAAGGGTAAGTTCATAACTGTTATACATGTGGCCTTACTATCAGATTTTCCCCAAACTATTATTTATTTTGTTGTTAGATATTTAGTCTTGTTTGCGGAAAAAATTGGTTGTCACATTTTGAAATGGTATTTAAGTGCTGAGCGCTTAAAAATTGTTGACTATAATGCCTTATGAAAATGTGACTAAGCATGTTAGACGGCACTTCAAAACAAATCATATTACATCAGAATCTCATTTTGGCTAATGTCTCTGCACTCAAGTTTAGTTTAAGTTTGCAACTGTACCATAAACCCATATCTGAATGTTGCTGTTTGCAAACATATGCACATTTATTGCGCAGTCGAGGAGAAATCTAAATTATGACGCACAGAGGCATATTTATAACATAGTCAGATACGTTTTCATGATGCGTTGTAGTCAATAGTTAATGATGACTCAACATAATGTGACAACCAATTTTCTCTGTATTCAGACCCCTTCACATTCTTCACATTTTGTGTTGTTCTACATTTGAGCTATGACTTTTACATACATTTTACATGTCTACACACAATACCCTATAATGAAAAATGTAAACGATGTTTTTAGAAATGTGAGCTTAGTCTTTGAAAATCTAACCTGAAACAGCCCATGTACATGTTCAAGTTCTTTCAGTGCTTAATATGAAGTGCTTTTGGCAGTGATCACAGCTTTGAGACTTCTTAGTTATGCCTCTACCAACTTTGCCCTCTTGGATTTCTGCAGTTTCTGCCACTGTTCCTCCCTTGCTCTGTCAAATTGGATGGGGAGCATCTGTGACTGTGATTTTCTGATCTCGCCACAGGTGTTCAATGGGGTTCAAGTCCAAGCCTTTCATATTCCCATTGTCTTGACTTTGTGTTTTGGGTCGTTTGTTGTGCGGAAAGATACATCTTCACCGCACTCTGAAGTCCTGTACGCTCCTTATCAGGTTTACTTTAATGAGTACTCTGTATTTTGCTCCATTCATCCTTCCCTCAAGACCAACCAGTCTCCCTGTCCCTGCTGCTAAGGACCCTCCTCATAGCATGATGCAACCAAATTGCCAATTTAACCAAACTGGCAATTCGTTTTTGTCACGTAATTAATCATAGCCAATTACTAAGAGCAGTGTGAGGTTATTCTAGACAGCTAACATTGTCCTTGCTGGAAAGCTGATGTTATTAGAAGCTGGTAGCAGTAGCAAAACCTTCGAACAATTTCTGCAGGATAGATGAAAAGTAAATAACTATACCCATGTCTGCTCTGTCTATACAGCTAGCCACATTACCACCAATAGGGCAATCACTAACAGTGTGAGGTTAGCTAAGTAGCTAGCGTTTTAGTTAACTTTACTTACTTCTTTTTACAGAAGTCAGTGTCAACGTTTAATGCATTTTGCTCCATGAGTTTCAGACATTGTGGACAGGCAGCTGCCTCTCTATCAGCCTCTATTTCACACATGTGCTTTCTTTTGAGCTAAACCATATTTTCTTAGGTCCTGTTATATGCTGAACTTCTTAAATTTTTTTATAAAATTAGCTAGTCTCTCTTGTGGCTTGACCCACAAAATGAGAATAGCCACTTCCTTATTTAGTCCAGCCTCAGCTCTTTGATACGTCAAATGCATCACTTCCTCTGCGCAGGATAATGTTTCCTGCCACTGAGAGAGCCGACCACTTTTTTCCTTAGGAGCAGAAGGTTTTTCAGATGTGGGCCTGGGACCATCTGATATAGTAGGAATTCATCCATGATCCAGATTAATAGAATAGCAATGTGTTAATGCAAAAAACTTATGAGACCATTGCACCTTTTTCTTTCCTTTCCAAAAAAGTCGAAAAGGAAAGTTTTGAGTGAAGAACAGAAGGGTTAGAATTAAGAGACCACTGTAAATTGATCGCTTTTGTTTTTCACTCAAAACATTCCTTTTTCAACTTTTTTGGAAAGGAAAGAAAAAGGTCTAGTGGTCTCCAATTTTTTTCCTGAGCTGTATAAAATAAGTCTAAGACAACAAATTATGGAGAACTTGAAGGTGTCTGACTTCTTTCTGAAGGCACAGTATATATAAATGATTTGGGGTTTAACTACACGCACAGGAAGTGTAAAAACAAGGCAATATATAGAATTATGGGTGCTTCTGTTTTAGGGCTGTGCAGTGCATGAGCTTTACATGTAGTACTGGATGGATTCACCAAACTACTGTCTGTTCCTCAAAAAAATATTAGATGGCTGTAATTTTTCTCATGGGGTCATTGCTGAGAGTATTTTGCTGTAAGTCCATCCATTATTTCTATACTGGTTCATGAAAACACAAAGTCTGCAATGTTGACCAAAAAATGATTTGGGTGAAATTGCAGCAAGAAAAGTACTGATATAATTAAATATGACTTTATCAAACTGTCCCTTTAAGTTATTTCAATATTCCATGGGGCAGAGTAAAAAGCTATGAAATAGATAACATTGCTGTACCACCCAGTTAATAATGTATGGCAGCACACATACCATATGATATTGGCTCCTAACAGAGGATGTAAGAGTTGTTTTACATTCTGATCTGGTTCAGAGTGATAATTTGTCTGGCACATTAATCTGTTGGAATTGAATCAATCATATGATTCAATATTTAGCTCCAAATGCCAGGTAACTACAGTAGTACATTTCTAAAAGAGACCGTTGAAAGTAGTCTTTTGCTGCCTATGGTTGGGATTGTACATCAATCTTAATAAGAGATATGTAGTCTGTGAGTTCACAGAGCCAGGCTAAGATCACTTATGATCGTCCCAAAAACAGGAAATACAATAAAGAAATCTGTTTATTTCCCCAAAAAAGGGGCGCAATACTTTTGGATTTTTTAAGGCAACAGACTTACACTGGGCTTTGCAGCCTATAACAAGCCCCTTTATTGCTTTCCTCTCCTGCGGTAGATACCATCTGCTCTTTGGAGGCCATGTCCAAGCACCTCTATGGTGTAAGGCTGGAGACATAAAGAGAGAGACTCGGGAGAGAGACTACAATACTGCGCTAGACTGAGTCATACTGCTAATATATAGAAGTCTGTATGTCCTTTACAAGTTCCGTGTTAAGGCCATTGTATGCAAAGGGTTAAGTTAAGCAGTTATGTTTTTTGCAGCATCAATGACTCAAAAACATGTAGACATTTTTTTCACCCAGGTTAAGTTTATGAAATGCATCAAGCTCAATGCAGTGCTTATCTCTGTCCATGCTATATTTAAGGAAGCGTGAAGTGCCATTTTCACTAAAAACTGGGCAGAAAGTCCTTCCTGGGAGAATTCATTCATTCCACCAACAGTGGATAAAGAACCTGAACTCAAATGAAATGTATGCAGAATAGATAGATCGTGAAGCATGTTCAGAGTATTTCCTGAGTCACACTACGCAAAGCATTCTCCTAGGGCTGTCTGCTGTGAAATGGACTGTGAAATGTGTGCACTCAACGTCCCTTAGCTTGCTGGATTATACACATTGCACTAGGGTACACCATCGCTCTGCGTCTGCCTCTCAACACTTCCCCAAGTCCTATTCACCTTTAACACCATCAAATATACATTCAGAGTTCGTCAGAAACAAACAATATACATTTCCCAAGACAACTATGCCCAAACCTCCAAATGATAAATAGAGATGAGATATTTTTGTTGAATTGACAGCAACCATGTTGTCACCACACATCACCAAGTGCACACAGACAAAGGCTGAATGCGAACAGATACAAGGCAAAATATTCATAAGTCGTTCTACCAAGTGGCAAATAAGCCTTTTCTGCAACATGTGTCTACACAATCTCAACGGAAGAGATGTCCTAAAAAGGACATTTTAGGGTCAATGATTATGTTTATATGACAAAGAATGCACTAAAATGAGAGCTGTTGTTGAGGCACTGATCGTATCTGCCCACTTCTGAATGTTCACAGTTTGTCAAACTATTCCTTTAGGAATTGCTACAATATTTTCATTGTAGGGCTGTGCATGACATCAATACCGATTGGATTGTTTCACCAGAAATGCAATGAATTTACTTTAGAGTACCAAAATAGCTTATGCTATCACATGTTGGCCATCAATAACCTGATTATCAATCTGTCTTTGTAAAACTGTAGTAGTACAGTGGGGCAAAAAAGTATTTAGTCAGCCACTAATTGTGCAAGTTCTCCCACTTAAAAAGATGAGAGAGGCCTGTAATTTTCATCATAGGTACACTTCAACTATGTGAGACAAAATGAAAAAAAAAATCCAGAAAATCACATTGTAGGATTTTTAATGAATTTATTGGTAAAATCCTCGGTACAATAAGTATTTGCTCACCTACAAACAAGCCAGATTTCTGGCTCTCACAGACCTGTAACTTCTTCTTTAAGAGGCTCCTCTGTCCTCCACTCGTTACCTGTATTAATGACACCTGTTTGAACTTGTTATCAGTATAAAAGACACCTGTCCACAACCTCAAACAGTCACACTCCAAACTGCACTATGGCCAAGACCAAAGAGCTGTCAAAGGACACCAGAAACAAAATTGTAGACCTGCACCAGGCTGGGAAGACTGAATCTGCAATAGGTAAGCAGCTTGGTGTGAAGAAATCAACTGTGGGAGCAATTATAAGAAAATGGAAGACATACAAGACCACTGATAATCTCCCTCGATCCGGGGCTCCACGCAAGATCTCA